>JAMKCH010086647.1:0-10370 GCA_023653785.1 Ophioderma brevispina | reverse complement strand
TGATGTCAAGCTTGTCAAGTTCATAATACTGCTCATCCCGGATCTTTCGTCCTCGGGACATCAAATGGCAATGCCAATGAAAGCCCAAACTTCGGAATGGTGTCCCACAAGGTTATGTCCTGTACCCAGTCTCTTCAACTTTTATGTCTGAGATATGCCGAAGGGAGTTTCTTTGCAGTACTCCTACGCAGACGATACTGTACTTGGAATAAAGACCATATCACTGTAAGCCAATTCTTCCACCGATGGCACTTGAAAATCAGCAAACCCAAGACTGTTGGCTATTTTCCACCTTGCAAACCACTGCGCTAAAATAGAAATTAACATCACTCTAGATGGAGCAAAACTGTCACGCGATCCAACACTAAAGAGCCTTGTCGTCATAACTGACAGCAGCCTTACTTTCCATCAACACACCAAGACATGCAGTCGCTGGCAAGACTCAGTCTCGTGTCAACCTCCTCAGAAGGCTTGCAGGGGCTTGATGGGGGTGCATCCTTTGACACTTTACACACATCAACTGTTGCTTTAGCATACTCAACTGCTGAATATGCCGCACCAAAATGGAGTCACAGTGTACATTCACACAAGATTGGTGTCATTCTGAATGATGCAATGAGACTTGTTAGCGGTTGCCTTTTGGCGACGCCTGTATAATATCTTCCAATTCTGTCTGCCATACCTCCTACAAACCTTTGGAGGATCCTTCAGACGATCAAGGTCGCCAAGAAGTGTGACGAACCTGGTAACCTATTCCTCCTACCAACACGATTTAAGGCCCAGAGTTCTGCGGAATCACTTTGCTACCCAATTTATGACACTGCAATCGCAGCATCCCTATGGATCATCTTGGATCAACGCCAGATGGTCTGAGCAATGGTCGTCTGCTACCTTGAACCTAAAGCAGTTTGTTGACAGCCTATCTAGCAAGCCCAAATGTTGTGACCTTGATAGGAAAGCATGGGTCAACCTCAACGGACTCGGAGAACCGCACACAATTAGCCACGTCATTAGCGTGTGTGTGTGTGAGTGTGAGGGGTGTAAGATGGAGGTGGTGTTATATAGCCAGTGATAGTGAAAACAAATCTAAATGTGTTTTTGGTCTGGTAAGTGCAATAATAGATGTATATAACCGATTCAAAGTTTGAAATCTTGCTTCAAATTGTAGAATTGGGAGCCATTTTGGATTTATGCAAATTAGGTATACTTCTACCAAGCATGTATGGTGTCTGTATAAGAAAAATAAAATATAATAAAGTCATAAATGTAATAAATTTAGCAAAATAATATGTTAGATAAGCAATATAACACAATCAGTGTAAAAATATTAGAATTTGCGGCCATTTTGTATTTATGCAAATTAAGTACACTTCTGTCAAGAATGAACTGTGTCTGTATAAGACATCCAATATAATGTATTCATACATATACAAAATTTAGGCATTATAGATGCCAAAATATTATTTTAGATAAGTAATCCAACAAAATCCTTGTAAAAATCCTAGGATTGGCGGCCATTTTGGATTTATGCAAATTAGTCATATTTCCACCACTTGGATTTTTCTGGACTTTTAGTATGGCATTCTGGGAACCTTATAGAAATGCATTGTGGTGAAAGAAATTCTATTGCAATTTTTTCCAGCTTCACCTAGAATTTAAGTTATTTTTCTCAGCCAAATATCAGGATTACATGACAAACCGACGTAAAAAAGTAGGCCTATTAACTTTTGGTTTTGGCGGGAAAATGGCAGACATCCTTAGAAATTACAGCCATCTTGCATTATTATTACTCCAGGGCACATAAACGTAATAAATTTAGGATATCTAAGCCAAATAAATTGCGCAATGAACAGTGATATATATTACTGACAAAATAGTGACTTTTGATTTTGGCGGGAAAATGTCCGCCATCTTAGAAAATGGCCGCCATATTGTATTAATGTCAGCCAAATATACAAATCATCTCACATTTGTCATATCCATATGAAATAACATGTGATAATGGTTACTTTTACCATAAACATCCGACTTATCATGCAGGAAGAACCAATAATTCTGAAAAATATGGACTTAAACGGCCATTTTGGTTTTATGCAAATTACCATTTTTTCCCAAGCTTCCATTTTTTTCTATTTTTAATATGTTGTTTGGGAAGGTCTTCTGAGGTAATTACAGCAAAAAGTATTTCTGTTGCAATTTTTTCCAGGTCAAACCACAGCTTGACTGGACTATAACTCGGTCGATATGTGTCCTTTTGGAAATAAAAGATTTTTTCGGTGTCGGAAACCTAACGAAATGCACTTTTCAGATGTGTATTAATTTGTATGGTTTACTCTTTTCTTTTCGTGAAACAGAGGGCGCTTTGAGGGTTTCCTTTTTTTTTGAGACACCCGGTACATAGGCCTTTACGTCGAGAAAAGAACTAAATTTGATTTCATCCAGTATAACCGTAGGACATGTCATCTTTAAAGAGACATGAGGAGATTTCCAGGAAGAAGCGCCCCCAATTTTTCTCGAACCCCGGTTTTTTATATATTTGGAATGCTTACCAATGTATTAGATCACGTCTGAAGTGAATAAGCCGAATACGCCGTCTTTATGTAATAACATGATGATTAGTACTTTCTGTCGTGCACGACAGAAAGTCAAAGCATGGTTTTCTATGGGGAACGATTACGATAGCAGGCAAGTTCAAAACAAGGTTTGCGGTTTTCTTTTGCACCTGTTTGTCCAATAAACCTTCAAAACGTTCTCGGTAGGTGGTCTACAACCGATCCAGTGAAATTTGAGAGAAATTCGTATCCTAAAAAAATCTCCTGTCACTTTAAAGCGGCATGGCACATTTTCACAAAATATGAAATTTCTTCAATTTGCTCTCAAATGATAGTCTAAGCCATTGGAAGAATGCATATGCATTTTACACATAAAATAACATCTCAAAAACAGGTAGGGCAGTTAATAAGAGCTTAAGAGGATAAAGACATCCAGATAATTTGTAGGCTAAATTTTAAGTTTTCCATTACTTTAATCAACAAATATTACATGAATATCATAGACTCGTACTCATTGATATTAAAACCACAAAGGTCACAGATCCTTCAAACAGCGTTCATGCCTTGGGAAACATGCATGCGGAGTGCGTTTTCTTGTGTTAAACGCCATTACCGTCGTCTGCTGAAATCGTTCCGTTTATCCATAAGGACGCTGATTTGGTCTTAATCATTTCAGGTGAGGGCTAATGTATATAAAAGCTTTACAACCATGCAAAAATATCAATTTTGAAATATCTTGAGGGCGCGGCGCACTATTTTTCAAATGTACTAGTGTCTCTTTAAACATGAATTGAAATGTACTATTATGTTCGCTAGTGTGAGTCTGACACCGATATAGTCGATAATAGGTTTATTCTGGGTAGCTATATTACTCTATATTTATTTGCACTTAGGCCTATATAAATATAACAAAGACAAAAATTTGCTTAACCTTTACAAACCAATTTTGTTTAAAATTTTATATTAGGCGACGAAAATAAAAAACCTGTTTTACGGGCCCGATCGACCGTGATTTTTCAGGTTTGCAGATTTTTTTTTTTTTTAGTTTTTCCAAAAATCATGTAAAATCAGCCTGTTTTTAGCCCAAATTTATCAATTTTGGCAAATATTTTTAAGAAAATTTGTTTGTAAAAATTTTTCATTTTTTCTCTTGATTTTTCAGATTTTGGGGCTATTTTAGGCCAATTTTGAGCTCCAGAAAAGAAAAAAAAAGAAAAAAAAGAAAAAATTCGCCCGACCGACCGACCCTACTCGAAAGGTCCGCTCGCCCGTAAAACAGGGTTTTCTTTTTTCGTCGCCTTAGCTTATATTTCACGATACAGATCGTAAATGTTTCAATTGTCCCTTTAAAAGGTCCCAGGAAATGCAACTTAGAATTAATGTGATTTGTGTCAAGTCTACAAGGAGGGTCCCGAAAGCATTCAAAATTTGGGTTGATGATTCATGACATTTGTGGTACCATTGATTTATCAGAGAGTAATAGAAAATTCCAGGTGACTGGTGTGAATCTATTCATGATACTGATTGATAATCAATAATTCAACAAATGATGTCACTGGTATGGTAGTGTATTTTTTTTCTCTGGCCCTGCTTAATGCAATGGAATGTCTCACAAAGATTTGGAGTAGGTTTATCATCTCATTTCCTGGGACCTTTCAACAGATAAGCCAAAGCTATAGCCAACAAGTAGACTGTAATCCGATAATCACAATAAGCTTTTGTATTGAATTACCCGTTCTTTTGTCTATTTAAAGCGGCACTGGCACATTTTCACAAAATATGAAATTTCTTCAATTTGCTCTCAAATGATAGTCTAGGCCATTGGAAGAACAGAGATATATTTTACACATAAAAATAACATACCCCAAAACAGATAGGGACATTAATATGAGGATAAAGACATCCAGGTAATTTTGTAGGCCAACTTTTAAGCTTTCCATAACTTTAATCAACAAATGTGTATACTACATGAATATTTTTGACTCGTACTCACTGATATTAAAACCACAAAGGTTATAGATCGATCAAACAGTATGCATAGCGTGTGAAACATGCATACGGCGTGCATGTTCTTGTGTTAAACGCCATTTTCGTCGTCTGCTGAATTTAACGTCGCCGGCGACGTTAAATTATAAAATCGTTCTGTTTACCCATAAGGAAGCTGATTTGGTCTTAATGATTTCGGGTGAGGGCTTTTGTATATAAAAGCCTTACAACGATGCAAAAATATCGATTTTGAAAAATCTTGAGGGCGCACTAGTTTTCAAATGTGCCAGTGTCTCTTTAAATGAACATGAATAAAGGAGCAAAATGTTTCAATTGCATGTTCCTTTGAAAAGTGGAAAGAATTTGCATGACTTGGAAAGGCCACTTTGGCTGAATCGTAATGTCATCAGTAAAGCCTTTGACGTGGTTGATCATGGGATCTTTTTGACGAGCTATGCGGAGCTGGAGTGGGTGATGACCTGTGGCTGACCTTTACTTAGCTCTACTTTAAAGGTGCTTGTTCCGATTTTTGTCTATCTATAGTAAATGATCAATTTCAAACTTTTTGTACCAAAGAAATGATTCTCAGCTTAATCATTTCACGTAGGGAAATGTTTGATAGGAAGCTCTACATTAGTGCAAAAATCAGAATTTCCACATGTTTAGGGACACCTGATATGTGAAATCTGTCGCTGCACTTTAACCTAAAATACATACGGCCCGGCGCTTTTGTATGGAGACGATGGCCGCCGTGCCCAAAGTTCTTCAGAAAGGTTGGCGGGCTGATTTTCAAGACGCCTACCTATACATTCTACGCACTGGACTTTCAAAAATGGGAGGGGAGACTTAGCAGTTTAGCGTCCTCCCCTTCGGTCTCTCGACGCGTCCCAGAAACTTCACTCGAGTAGTCCAGGTGGTGACCGAATTACTGAGACGGAAAAGGAAAACCATTTTCGTCTTTACTTAGACGAGTGGCTGATGGTAGCCCCATCATACTAGCTTGGGGAATGCTGTGCTGTTGGTCCGAGCACTAAGCTTTCTTAGACTAGTGAATGTGAACAGGTCGGCCTTGACGCCTTTGCAGTCTCTCACTTATTTGGAAACCAGCCTAGATTGAGGATGAAAGCGGTAACATGCTGTGCCCGGTTAATCCTGGGCAGTCCGTCGGTGTCGGCCCGAACACAGCTTCGTCTCCTGGGTCTGTTGGTCAGCCTGATTGGCGTCGTCTCGTATTGCAAACAAAAATGAGACTCTTCCAGCCAGGATGGCACCATCGTCTGCCTCTTCAGATCCAGGTCTTCTGAGATCTATTCTCAGACCATCAATGTAGGACGCATCCACTCAATTTGAGCCAAGGAGTCCAATTCAGTCCACCGGTGCCCTCAATCATCCTGAAGATGAATGCGTCGAAGTCGGGGTAGGGCTCACTTCCTCTCTTTCCGGGTCTCAGGCCGCTGGTCTGCGGCACAGGCACGCCACCACGTAAACGTCTTCGATCTTTAGGCTATCTGTCTAGCCTTAGGTCGGTGGACACCTCCCCCTTTCCAAAATATGTTGGTGACGTACATCAACAAGGAGGGAGGGATCAGGAGCCCCAGCCCTTGCAAAGAAGTTCTCCGGCTCCTCAGGTGGTGTCAGGGCCGGAAAACCAGGCTGAAGGCCTCCCATGTCCCAGGGATAATAGATGGGAGCATAGCTCGGCGGAGTGGCAGCTTCTTCCATCGGTTTATTGGTTTGCGGCATAATCTTTTAGAGGGTCGATGGTCGATACGTGGACCTTTCAACATCAGCTGGGGATCATCAACGCCCTGCTTACTACTCTCGGAGCCCGGATCACTAGGTGATATGGGCGAGATACACTGGCGGCGGATTGGCCAGCCCGATTGCCTACGTCGTCCCCCAGCGGCTATGATCCCGCAAGTCCTCAAGAAGGTAGCTCAGTCCACTAACTGTCTGGTCCTATTGGTGACCCCTTCTTAGCCATCCCACCTGTGGGTCCCCAGGCTGTTAAATGATCTGATAGTAGGGGAACCGATCCGGTTTTCAATGGTATTTATGTCCTAACTGTCCGGGCTTACAGCACGACCATCTACGAGCTCCATAGGGTTTTGGGGAGCCGCTTCCTGCCCAGCCTGGTGAATGGTATGCTCTTGGTTAGTACTCTGTTGCGCAACCTTGTTCTGGAATGTGACTTGGTCTCGGTGCTACAATTCCTTGCATCAAAAGAGTTTGACACATCCAGGCGCTTAGTCTCCTGGACTTATCTAGGAAGGCCGCCTTCTTGGTGAGACCCAAACCTTGCTCACTTATGAGGTACCTAGCTCCGCTTTGGGCGGGGAGGGGTGTCTCTTCTTCCACAGACAGGGTTCCTGACCAAAAACCAGATTCTTTCTTTTACCCCGAAAGCGTGTTTCTGCCACGACTCACCAAGGTTGCATGCCACTCAGCGGTGCCATGGTGCTCGGTTAGGGGCCCTTGAGCGGTACCTGGACCGTACAAAGAACATTTCGTACGCCAAAACAACTCGTTATCTACACATTGACACCTCATAGTCTTGCACCTAGGCACAATCAGCCGCTCGATTATCAGTCAACCGAGATGCGCATAAGAAAGAAAATATTCGCCTGGCACGCTCCTTAGTCAGGACGCATGATGTTCAAGCTCCATCCTCATCCTGTTCGTTCTATAAATAGTCCTCCACTCCCATCATTTTGGACAACGTCGGACGGGGTTCGGCTTTCACCTTGTAACAGACCTAAAGGGTGTGTTGGTTAAAACGGATGGGAAAGGCCCCTGTCCAAATTCTACAAGTTCTACTATAGCAGGTCGATCAGACAGTGTTGAGGTGTTTTGAGTTTATGAGTAGCTATATCTGTGACCCTCTACCACCGGATTGTCCAGTGGTATTGTGGGAAAAGAGGTCGTGGAAGGTACCTATCGCTAGCGCAGTGTCCTTTCCGAAGTGAGAGGGCGATACTTACAACCTTACGACACCTACCCACGATTTGTTTTCTCCACCCGCAAGAAGGTTGCTGGAAGGTGTAATCATGGATTTGGAAAAACGTTTATTGCTGGGAAAAGCGAAAGGATAAACCATTCTACATATTGTGCCCTATAGTCCAACTTATGATCTTGTTTTGAAGTTATGTTTGATGGCCAAAGTATATATACTCAACCTTTGCACAAAGAAAATTCAAGGTTTGAAAGTAGAGAATGCATCTTTAATGCTATATTTGTAAATTTTTGCCCCCTTAATGCCTATTTGGGATTCCTTACACATCATAGCTAGAGACAATTAGCAATTATTAGTTGATCAATAACACAATAATTGATAAATTAGATACATTTTTCCAGTTGAAAGGCTTCAAAGTCTTTGAACTGGAAAGATTCAAATGTGATATTTAAAAATCAAGGAGTGCCCCTTTAATGAAAAATTAAAGGAGTACCCCTTAATGTCTTTTGGGATTGTATTGGACCACTGTGACAACTTTATAATGAAAAAAGAATCAATGTCTACCATTTATTATTTTGTTAAGCTTTGCACAATTTTAAAGTAAGCGAATGCCCCTTTAATGCTAGTGTTTGTAATTTTATTCCCTGTCTGGATTTTTTTTTAACATCATAGCAATAAATAAGCAAGTTGAGAAATATCACAAAATGATGCTGTTTTAACTTTGAACTGCAAAAACTCCAATATTATATTTCAAAATCAAGGAGTGCCCCTTTAATGGCAAATTTAGGAACTTTCCACCAATTTTATGAGAGTACACATAAGAGATTTGGAATCAGCACCCCAAAATTGACCAAGAACTGTTCTTAAACCTTCTGTGGCTCACTGTGTAGACCACCTCAAAATTTGCCACCCCTGGCTCTCCCTGCAACTATAGACCTACTGGGATTTGTGTTTTATACCCATACCATTGGGCACAATCTCCGTCAGCATCAGAGATTTTTGAAATATAATTTTTTGTGTATTTATTGAAAATAGTCAACTTGAACTATAGATAGTCACCTAAAATGCCCAATTCCAACGTTTGAGATGTATCGGATTTTCGTTTCCATGCAGTAAACATTTATGTGTAGTATACATTGTCATAGGATACTGTGCATAACAAAATTTCCGGATCCCGAAATTTATAACAAAGTTGTGTTTTTCTATATGAAGGACTTCGATTTGAGCTTAGCTATTTCACACAGTGATTAGTATATGGACAAGCATTATGTATATGCAAAAACACAATTTGTTTGAAAATTGAATCAGCCTTTAAAATATATCTACGCCGATGATATAGATCAGTTAACAGCAATGTTTGTAAGCATGTTAGGGCCTGGTATCTTGAAATAGGTCGGCCTGACTGTGACATACTGGGCAATTGTATCTGTTAGAGTTATATGGGCCATAACGATTCGCAGGAATGGATTTGCAGGCAACAAAAGAGTGACATAGGATGATAACTGGTCTATACAAGTATAGGCTATGGTACATGATACAATGTTGGCCTTTTAACTAAAAGTTCGTGCTCCAGACCTGGGGATTACTTATTTCCTTCACTAAAATTACAACAATATTATTGTAACCAGGAAAAGCTGTGTCCCCACATGAAAAGAGTGCACATTATTTAGAAAAATTAATAAAATGTCAACTCTATTTACTTCTAGCATATCAGTAACCAATGGATAGACATAACCTCAACATGCTCAAGCGAACAATGGAGCTAATGGTATTCAATAATTGGCCCGGAACACACCTCATATTCTTTTACATCTGGTCCATTGTTATTTTGCACGCATTTGAACAGATTTCCAATGTTATGTCCTTGCCGCAGTTCTTTCCTTTCCTCGTTCGCGATGAAAGAAATCTTGAGATTCTACTGTGTGTTCAATTAACTTTGACCATATGATTAATAATTTTTTTCGAAAGAAAATTGTAAAGGGACAAAATTCATGATAGAAAAGCCCTTTGCAAGGGCTGAGGGTGACCTAATTTGTGCATAACCTAAATAGTAACCCAAAAGTAAACATATTCTTAGCAAATCTGTGAAAAAAATTTAAAGAAGCTGATTTCAACTGATTTTGGTAGGTAAAGGTGTTAACATTTACAAAAAAAAGTGAGTTATCGTAGGGGGTGGGGAAATTGGTTTTTCGGGAGTCAAAGTTTAATAACAGGGGTCAAATTTAGAAATTGATCCAATCATGTTGAAAAGTATACCAAGTTAATAGTTTAATCATAAGGATTCCAAAAAGGTATAGTTTGTACTATCTGCGGCCGAAAGTTTTGGAGTTATAGCCTAAAAACAACAAAAATCAATAAAAACGGTCATTTTCAGTTGTACAGGGGTCAAATTTTAAAATTACTCCGATTTGGATAAAAAATGGTGCCAATTATTGATGGAGGTCATAGGATTAAAATAAGGAATAGTTTTGACTGTCTTAAGGATAGTGTCAACCCTAGTGCTTTAGTTTTACACGAATTTCGGATTTTTGCACCATTTTGAACATCAACCTGTGTTCTATCGTTACCAACAAAGGTTATCCAATGCAGACAATCCTGAGTTGTATTTTTTTGCCGATTTAAAACAGCTATTTGACCATTTAAAGTCACAAAAACCACATGGTCTTAACGGCGGGAATTTAAGCACATTACACGCCGTCAGGCGCAAGGCGCAGCATCGCGTCGCGTGGTGTATTTAATGTACTTTTTGCGCAAACGCATCTTGGAAAAACGAAAAATAATATTTGAAAATGTAAACAAAGCACTAATTTAGACAAGATAAAATTTCAATTTCTTCTGATTTCTGGAGTTGAAGACAAAGGAGGTTTGATTCAATAGTG
>JAMKCH010086643.1:0-29311 GCA_023653785.1 Ophioderma brevispina | reverse complement strand
TCGATCTTTTGAAAAAAACAAATTGGAGAACCGATGCTAAAATTGCTTATGCCGGCTATTTCGATGACTTGGCAAGCCATGGAATTGATTTATTTACATATTTATTAGGAGACATTTCGGAAGCGAGTGGAATTTGTTCAAACCAACAAGGACTTTATACAGCAAAAGATGCTGTTGTTGGGGCTTGGCAACACAATTCTGGAGTACTAGGTACAGGAAATTGGAATTTTGGCGCTTCAAAAAGAGAAGACAAGGTTGCGTTGATTGGAAGTGAAGGGAGTATTCAATTTTCAGTATTTGATGACAAACCTATTTGTTTAGTTAATTCAGAACGGAATGAAGAAATTTTTATAGAGAATCCAGCCCATATCCAACAGTATCACGTGCAAAATATAAAAACAGCTTTGCGAGGAGGGACAGAGCATCCATCAACAGGAAAAACAGCCATGCACACTTCTTGGGTAATGGACAAAATTTTGAGTAAGCTATAGTCAATATCAATTTTAAGAAGAAATGGGATTCGCATGCGAAAATCATTTCAAAATAATGTATCTTTGCATCCAGTTCATAAACACACTGAATATAAGTTATAAAGAAAGGCAGAGGGACTAGACCTGATGAAGCCTTAGCAACCCTTTAATTCTTTTAAAGAAGGTGCTAAATTCTACTCCCAATTATAGGAGACAGATAGCTATTCCAAATCTTTTTTTATTCTTAGTGTAATTTTTACAAATAGTAGAGAAACTATTTGAAAGAATTTTGTGTGTGGACGACAAAGAATGTTTACAAAACAGAAGGATTAATTTTTAGAAATGAAGACAATTAGAGATATCATAAAGGAAAAAATTCTTGTATTGGATGGTGCCATGGGAACCATGTTACAGGCCTATAAATTTACGGAAGAAGATTTTAGGGGTGAACAATTCAAAGATTGGAAACTGTCTGTAAAAGGGAATAATGATATGTTGTCAATTACCCAGCCAGAAGCTATTAAAGAAGTACACCGTAAGTATTTTGAAGTTGGTGCAGATATTGTGGAAACCAATACTTTTTCAAGTACTACCATTGCAATGGCAGATTACGAGATGGAAGACCATGTTTACCAGTTAAATTTTCAATCCGCTAAAATAGCAAAAGAAGTAGCTGATGAATTTACAACTGCAAACCCTAATAAACCTCGTTTTGTAGCAGGTTCAATGGGACCTACCAACAAAACAGGTTCTATGTCTCCTGATGTAAATGATCCAGGGTACAGAGCAATCACTTTTGACGAATTGCGAGTAGCCTATAAACAACAAGCAGAAGCCTTGCTAGATGGTGGAGCAGATGTTTTATTGGTAGAAACCGTATTTGACACCTTAAACGCCAAAGCAGCCTTGTTTGCCATTGAAGAAATAGGAGACGAAAGAGAAATAGATATTCCAGTGATGTTGAGTGGTACGATTACGGATGCCAGTGGAAGAACGCTTTCTGGACAAACAGCGGAAGCTTTTTTAATTTCGGTTTCACATGTGTCTTTGTTAACAGTTGGTTTGAATTGTGCCTTAGGAGCCAATGCTTTGGTGCCTCATTTGGAAGCCATTGCAGGAAATACAAATTTTGGTGTTTCTGCACATCCAAACGCAGGTTTGCCGAATGCTTTTGGAGAGTACGATGAAACTCCTGAAGAAATGGCAACTCAGATAAAGGAATATTTAGACAAGAAACTAGTGAACATTGTAGGAGGCTGTTGTGGAACAACACCAGAACATATAAAAGCAATTGCGGATGTAGTTGCAGATTACAAACCTAGGAAATTATAAATGTTGAATTTTAAGTTTTGAGTTGGAATGGAAGTTTGAGTGTCCTGAATTTGTTTCAGGGTGTATCGCGAACAATTTGAAATAAAAGCCAGTGGTCAGGAGCTAAAAGCAAAAAAAATGATTAATCAAACAAAATATATGAAGTTATCAGGCTTAGAACCCTTGGTTTTAAGTCCGGATATGAACTTCATAAATGTAGGAGAAAGAACGAATGTAGCAGGGTCTCGTAAGTTTTTACGACTTATTAAAGAAGAGCAATATGATGAAGCCTTGGCGATAGCACGCGATCAAGTAGAAGGTGGTGCGCAAATCATCGATATCAACATGGATGATGGAATGATTGATGGAAAGGAAGCGATGGTACGTTTTTTACATTTGATTATGGCAGAACCAGATATTGCCCGTGTACCTATCATGATTGATAGTTCTAAATGGGAAATCATTGAAGCTGGTTTGCAAGTTGTTCAAGGGAAATGTGTGGTGAATTCAATTTCTTTAAAAGAAGGAGAAGCTGCTTTTCGGAAACATGTAAAATTATTGAAACGTTACGGTGCTGCCGTTATCGTAATGGCTTTTGATGAAGTTGGGCAAGCCGATAATTACGAACGCAGGTGTGAAATAGCCAAACGTTCGTACGATATTATGGTGCACGAAATGGGCTTTCCATCTGAAGATATTATTTTTGATTTGAATATTTTTCCTGTGGCTACAGGAATGGAAGAACATCGAAAAAATGCGATTGATTTTATTGAGGCTACGCATTGGGTACGTACCAATTTGTTGAATGCAAGTGTGAGTGGTGGAGTGAGTAATGTATCTTTTTCATTTCGTGGAAACAATGTAGTTCGTGAGGCAATGCATTCGGTTTTTTTATACCATGCCATTCAAAAAGGGATGAATATGGGAATTGTAAATCCTGCAATGTTGGAGGTGTATGATGATATTCCGAAAGATTTATTGGAACATGTAGAGGATGTAATCTTAGACAGAAGGGACGATGCAACAGAACGTTTGCTGGATTTTGCTGAATCGGTAAAAGGAACAGGAAAAGTACAAGTCCAAAATTTGGAGTGGCGTGAAGGAGCTTTGCAAGAAAGAATAACGCATTCTTTGGTAAAAGGATTGGATACTTTTATAGTGGAAGACGTTGAAGAAGCAAGATTGCAAGCTGCCAAACCATTGGAGGTTATTGAAGGAAATTTGATGATAGGAATGGGGGTTGTAGGTGACTTGTTTGGTGAAGGGAAAATGTTTTTGCCTCAGGTGGTGAAATCGGCACGTGTGATGAAAAAAGCAGTTGCCTATTTGATGCCGTTTATTGAAGAGGAAAAAGATGAAAATTCGAAGGCACAAGGGAAGGTGTTGTTGGCAACGGTAAAAGGAGATGTACACGATATTGGAAAAAATATTGTAGGCGTTGTATTGGCGTGTAACAATTATGAGATTGTAGATTTAGGGGTGATGGTAGCTCCTGAAAAAATTCTAGAAGAAGCACAAAAACACAAGGTTGATGTGATTGGCTTGAGTGGTTTGATAACGCCTTCTTTGGACGAGATGGTGCATATTGCTAAGGAAATGAAACGATTGGATTTTAAAATACCATTGTTAATTGGTGGAGCAACAACTTCCAGAGCACATACCGCTGTAAAAATAGCAGAGCAATACGATTATGGAGTAATTCATGTATTGGATGCTTCTCGTTCCGTGCCTGTAGTGAGTACATTGATTAGTGACGATACAAGAGACGGTTTTTTGAAAGATACCTATGCAGAATACGATAAATTGCGAGAAGGTTATTTGAATAGAGCTCGTAAAAAAGTGTATTTGCCATTGGAAGAAGCAAGGGCAAATAAATTTCAAATTGACTGGAAAGCGGAAGATGTGTACGAGCCTAAGAAAACAGGGGTACAGGTACTGAATGATTTGGATTTAAAGGAGTTGGTTCCTTATTTGGATTGGACACCTTTCTTTCAGTCATGGGAATTGCATGGGAAATACCCTGCCATTTTAGAAGATGAAATAGTAGGAACACAGGCAACAGAATTGTTCAAGGATGCTTCTGAGATGTTGGAAAAGATTTTAGATGAAAAATGGTTTACAGCAAAAGCTGTGTATGGATTGTTTCCTGCTAACTCTGCTGAAAACTCGGATGACATTGAAGTATATACAGATGAAAGCAGGAACGAAATTTTGGAAACGGTATTGACACTGCGTCAACAATCGAAGAAAGGAGCGGGAAAACCTAATATTGCCTTGGCGGATTTTGTGGCACCAAAAGAAACAGGATTAGAAGATTATATTGGCGGTTTTTGTGTGACTACTGGTTTTGGTGTGGAAGAAATTGCAGACAAATACAAGGAAAATTTAGACGATTACAACAGTATTATGGTAAAGGCTTTGGGAGACCGTTTGGCAGAGGCTTTTGCAGAGTATTTACATGATAAAGTCCGCAAAGAATTTTGGGGATATGCATCGGAAGAAAATTTATCGAACGAGGATTTGATTCGTGAAGAATATCAAGGAATTCGTCCTGCTCCAGGATATCCTGCTTGTCCAGATCATACAGAAAAAAGAACTTTGTGGCGTTTGTTAAACGTGGAAGAAAATATAGGTGTAAAATTGACGGATAGTTTGGCTATGTGGCCAACAGCAGCGGTTTCTGGACTTTATTTTTCGCATCCAAAATCGAGGTATTTTGGATTGGGAAAAATAACGAAAGAACAGGTGCACGATTTTGCAGCGCGAAGAGGAATTTCAAATGAAGCGGCAGAACGCTGGTTGACGCCTAATTTGAATGAATAAATTTAAGGGGTTGCTTTGTTTTAGAAATTGATTAATTTCGCAGCTGCGTTAGGGATTGAAGCGGTATCCTTTTTTTACATCTAGGGTTTTGATTGCTTATGCTAAAGCTTTAGCGATAGCATACGAGTTCAGTCTGTTGATAAAAAAAAGATTTAGCGAAAAGCCCGACCGTTAGGGAACGCCCAAAAAAGAAACAGAAAATGAAAATTACAGATCATATAAAAAATGCAAATGGGAAATCACTTTTTTCTTTTGAAATAGTGCCTCCTGTAAAAGGACAAAATATTCAGAAATTGTATGACAATATTGATCCTTTGATGGAGTTCAAACCTCCGTTTATTGATGTAACAACTTCGAGAGAGGAATATGTTTATATTGATAAAGGCAATGGGTTGTTGGAAAGAAAAATTACGAGAATGCGTCCTGGAACGGTTGGAATTTGTGCGGCTTTGATGCACAAATACAATGTGGATCCTGTACCGCATGTTTTGTGTGGTGGTTTTACCAAAGAGGAAACAGAATATGTTTTGGTGGACTGTCATTATTTGGGAATCGACAACGTTGTGGCATTGCGTGGAGATGCTATGAAACATGAGAGTGAATTTGTTCCTGTAAAAGGAGGAAATAACTATGCGGTTGAATTGGTACAACAAATTTCTCAGTTGAACAAAGGACAGTTTTTAGTTGATACGATTGACACTCCTTTTACACCGGATTTTTGTGTTGGAGTAGCGGGGTATCCAGAAAAACATTTTGAAGCACCTAGTTTGCAATCAGATTTACAGAGATTGAAAGAAAAAGTTGACGCGGGAGCAGATTATGTGGTTACGCAGATGTTTTTTGACAATAAAAAATATTTTGAATTTGTAGAGGCTGCTAAAAACATTGGGATTACAGTACCTATTATTCCAGGAATCAAACCGATAGCGGTAGAAAGACATTTACAAGTGTTGCCAAAAGTGTTTAGTTTGGATTTACCATTGGAGCTGGAAAAAGCTGTATTGGATTGCAAAGGAGATAGAGCAGCTATTCGTCAAGTGGGAATTGAATGGGCTATAGCACAAAGTAAAGAGTTGATGGCAGCAGGAGTACCAACCGTACATTATTACTCTATGGGAAAATCGGACAATATTGTGAAAATTGCACGTGAGGTATTCTAACACCTACGCGAACGCTTCGGTGTTTGAAAAGAGTAAAATAACAAATACAAATACAGTTATAAAAAAAAGTGATTTGAACTGAAAGTATTTACTTATTTATTTGACTACATTTGTAAGAGTAAAAAAGAATAATAATATTAAAAGATATACGATATGGCATTAGAAATTACAGATGCAACTTTTGAAGAAGTAGTATTGAAATCAGCGCAACCTGTATTGGTTGATTTTTGGGCAACTTGGTGTGGTCCTTGTAGAATGGTTGGACCTATTATTGAGGAGTTGAGCAATGATTACGAAGGAAAAGCTGTGGTTGGTAAAGTAGATGTTGACAGTCACCAAGAGTTTGCTGCAAAATACGGAGTAAGAAACATTCCTACAGTTTTGTTGTTTAAAAACGGAGAGGTAGTTGACAAGCAAGTTGGTGTAGCTCCTAAAGCAACATATGCATCAAAAATTGATGCGGCTTTGTAATTTAAGATTCGATTAAAAAAAAGCCATACCTAACACCTAACAGGTCTAAAAGACCTGTTAGGTGTTAGGTATGGCTTTTTTATTTTTTGGCAGCAACTACGAGTTCTATTTGATCTAGTTTTGCTTGGGTGGTAAACATTCCGTAATCAATGGTCACCTTGTTTTTTTCAATTTTATCGATGATGCCACAGGCTTTTCCGTCAATCAATCGGACTTTGTCTTTTACTTTGAAAATATAGGATGCTTTTTCTTTGGCTATTTTTTTTGCGATGATTTCTTTTTCTTTGCGAACTTCAACAACTTTTGTCAAAATTTCTTTTTCAATTTTTTCTAATTGAACTTCTTTTTCTTTTTTAACGGCTTTTTCTTTCTTTTTCTGTGTTTTGTTCTTTTTAACGGGTGGGTTGAGTTTGAGGTGTTTTGTTTTTTCAATCAATACCCATTTGTTGAATTCTGCCAGTAGCTCTTTTTTATTATTGGTTTGAAAATATTTGTGCAACAGTTCGTTTGACTTTCTACCAAAGGAAAGCATCTTTTGGTTTTTGTCGTACAGTTCTTGAAAGCTGTTTAGTTTTTCCTTTATTTTCGCTTCTTTTTCCGACAAACTTTCGGTTTGTTCTTTGGCTTTGATTTGTTCGTTTTCTAAGACTTGGGAATTCCGTTGCAGTTGGTTGCGTTCTTTTTGAAGTTTGGAAATGGTTTTATCCAATCTAATTTTTTCACCTTCTACTTTCTTTTTGGCTCGGTTGATCAATCGAAAGGGAATGCCATTTTTTTGAGCGACTTCAAAGGTGAAAGAGCTTCCTGCTTGACCGATATGCAATTTAAATAAGGGTTCCAATGTTTTCTCATCGAATTGCATATTGGCATTGCTTACGTTTTCCAGTTCGTTTGCCAAGACTTTTAAATTTGCGTAGTGCGTAGTGATGATACCAAAAGCCTTTTTTTCGTAAAATTCTTCTAAAAATATTTCAGCCAAGGCACCTCCTAATTCAGGGTCACTACCGGTTCCAAATTCATCAATTAAAAATAAGGAATTTTTATCACAGCGCTTTAAAAAACCACGCATGTTTTTTAAACGATAGCTATAGGTGCTCAGTTGGTTTTCAATGGATTGGTTGTCTCCTATGTCGGTTAAAATAGTGTCGAAAAAATAGGTTTCACTGTGTTCGTCGACAGGAATTAGCATACCGCTTTGTAGCATTACCTGTAGCAAACCAATGGTTTTTAGGGTAATACTTTTACCCCCAGCATTGGGACCAGAAATAACAATGATTTGTTGTTTTTCGTTCAGCTCTAATGTTTGGGGAACAATTTTTAAATTGGCTTCTTTGTTTTTTTCTAATAGGATAGGATGGTAGGCTTCTTTGAAAAAAATCTTTTTTTCTTTTGAAAAAGCGGGTAATAGGGCATTTGTATGAAAGCCATATTTTGCTTTGGCAGCAATGGTGTCTAATTTGATTAAAAAGTTTTGGTAGCTGCTAAATAATGGAAAGAAAGGACGAATGGTTTCTGTCAATTCTTTAAGAATTCGGTTGATTTCTTGTTTTTCTTCAAAATGAAGGTTTTGTAGTTCACGGTGTAATTGTTGGGTTGCTTGCGGTGCAATAAAGACAATACTCCCCGTTTTTGAAGTTCCTAAAAGACTTCCTTTTACTTTTTTGCGGTGCATGGATTGTACTGCCAATACTCGTTGGTTGTCAACTACAGATTCACGAATGTCATCTAGGTAGCCCGCACTGTCATAACGACTCATTTCTCGTGAGAAACTGGTGCTTATTTGTGCACGAATGCCATTGATTTCTTTTCGTATATTTTTTAAGAAACTAGAAGCATTGTCGTTTACTTCTCCAAAGGAAGAAATTATTTTTTTTATTTCTTGAATGACCGTTTTGGTCAGTTCTATTTCTTCTGAAAGAGTGTAAAGAGTTGGGAAATAATCTTCAAATTTTTTAAAGAAGTATAGCAGTTCATTTACCGTTTCAGAATTGGTGGCAATTTTTAAAAATGATTCAGCGACCAAAGTACTGTTTTCAATTTTCAGCAAGTGTATTTCGTTGCTAATGTCTTCAAAAAAATGATTTGGGATTCGGTTTTCGCTAATAAATGAGGCATTGTATTCATTTACCAGTGCGAGTTCGTTCACCAAATCGGGTTTGTTGGCAATTGGGCGAATTCTTTTTACTGAGGCTCTTCCCAAGTCAGAAATACAAAATTCTTCAATACGTTTTAAGATGGTATCGAATTCTAAATCGTCCAATGTTTTTTTTGATATAAAACCCATTTATTGTGTATTTTTACCAAGTTGATTTTGATAGCTTATCCATCTCTTTTAAGAGGGTTTAGCAAAAGTAATCATAAGATGTGTAATAGTGTAATTGTGGAACTGTTTATTTGTGGAATCGTTTCTTCGTAAAACTAAAAAAAGATAATGGTGGTAGAGATTGCCGAAAGTTGGAAATCGAGACTCATGGGAGAGTTTCAAAAGGATTATTTTAAGGAATTGATTTCTTTTGTAAAAATGGAGTACGCAAACCATACGTGTTACCCAAATGGCAAAGCGATTTTTTCAGCATTTGATAATTGCAATTTTGACGATGTAAAAGTGGTCATTATTGGTCAAGATCCGTATCATGGAGTGGGGCAGGCAAATGGTTTGTGTTTTTCTGTTACTGAAGGAATTCCACATCCTCCTTCTTTGGTAAATATTTTTAAAGAAATAGCGAGTGACTTAGGGAAATCGGTTCCAGTTTCGGGAGATTTGTCGCGTTGGGCAAAACAAGGGGTTTTGTTGTTGAATGCAACTTTGACGGTACGAGCGCATCAGGCGGGTTCACATCAAAAAAAAGGTTGGGAAGTTTTTACAGATGCAGTTATTGAATTGCTATCCAAAGAGAAAGAAGATGTGGTGTTTTTGTTGTGGGGAGGTTATGCCAAACAAAAAGGAAAGAAAATAGATAAGCAAAAACATTGTGTTTTGACAAGTGGGCATCCATCTCCATTGAGTGCGAATAGAGGGTATTGGTTTGGAAATAAGTGTTTTAGTGAAACGAATGCTTTTTTAAAGTCCAAAGGAATGACTGAAATAAATTGGTGATTGGTGTCTGGTATTGTGTATCGGGTATCAGGTATTGGGTGTTGAGAATTTAAAATTCGTACTTCTCAAATAGTTGGTATTCAACAGGTAACAACTCAATACTCAGAATTAGCTTAGCCACCAACACGTTTTACATTGTAACCGTCTTTTTTTAAGAGTTCCATTATTTTGTCTCGAAATTTTCCTTGAATGATAATTTCACCATCTTTTACGGAGCCACCAACACCGCATTTGGATTTTAGCATTTTTCCCAATGCTTTTAAGTCTTCTTCCGAGCCTACAAAACCTTTGATGATGGTAACTGTTTTTCCGCCACGTCCTTTGTTAGAAAAGAGTGCTTCTAATTGTTGTTGCTTGTTGGAAAGTGTTGTTTGTTCTTCTTGTTGTTCCAATTCAAAATCGTCATTGGTAGAGAATACAAATCCTCCTAAATCGGAAAGGCTGGATAATTTTTTTTTAGACATTGTTATTTTTTTGTTATACGGTGATACAAAATTCGGGTATTTTTTGAAATAAATAAAATCAATTGAAATGAATCATGGCAATTTTCACGATTGTCTTACCGTGGGAGGAAGCATAATTTAGCCGTTCTTTTTTATCTTTTTCCAAAAATAAAGCATGAGTGCTAGTGATTCAATCACCATACCAATGGCAAGGAGTAGCATTCCTGCACCTTTTTCTTCATTTGTGATATGGACAACAATTCCTGCCATTACCCATAAAAAGCCAAGGATAAATATTTTGAAGGTGTTGTTTTTGAACATTTTTAAGACTTAAAATAAAGGTTAACATTTAAATAGTATTTTTTTTTGATTTTATAAAACTACAAAAAAAAAGGCTGTTTGGAATTGCAAATAGACTTCTTAATTCTTTAGCAAGAATATTCTTTAAAATTTCATGGAAATTCAATCTTTTTTCTTGTCAAGTAATAGGTTTGGGTTTTGCATGTAGTTGTCTTTGATTGACTGTATCCGAAGAAATATTTTTTTACACCGTTCTTTGCTCCCTCGTTTTTTTACAGTCTTTTTAAAAATATCATTTTCAGTAAATAGAGAGCTTGTTTTTTTGGTATATAAAAAAAAATAGCATTTTTTTAGGTATATGATAAATAACAGTTTTTTTGAGAAGAGTGATGGCTACTTTTGTAGGGTAAATATAGAAAGAATAGCAATTTAATACTCATTAAAAGATGGAGAAAAACAAGAAAATTACACAGGAGCAAGTCATACGAAACAGAAAAGATACGGTTCGTTATATAAACCTTCAATTGGCAACTTTAGGGCAGCCAATTTTTGAGGACAAAGAAGATGCCGAATTTAGCTATTGCAACCCTAATTTTCATTCGTTGACGAATGGTTTGGTTCGAAATTTAAAAGAATCTACTCGTTTATTGTCGAAACATTTGTCACCTATTGATACAAGAATTCAAAATTTTATAGACAGTTATTTAGAAGAAATACCAGTGGAGCGTTCGTCACTTCCAAACAATACTTTGGTATTGACAAAAGCGGGGCAAGCCAGAGAAATCAGTTTGCCACCAGATGGGAATGAGTTTGTAAGTGAAAATATTACGTCGAACAGAGTAAAGCAAGGTGTTTTAAACAACCCAATTCACGACAAACGTACTACCAAAGGAACCTTTCATATAGTAGAAGGCGAATTGCCAGTACCACTCGATAAAAAAGAAGTGCCCAAAGAAGTCTTTGCACATTTTTTAAACGCCGCTTTCAATCCTTCTGAGGACTTAAAAAACACTGCCGTTTACATCAAGTCAGGAAGCACAAGCAAAAGTAATGCTGTCTTTGTTACTACGCCCGATGGTTTGCCCAGAAGTAAAAGGAGTGATGCCCAAAAAAACAATGGAAGTTCACTTTTTTGCACCCGGTAGTTTGGTGACGAATTTGGATTTTGTAGAATCTATTTTTGGAAATGCAGGAGATCCTAACTTGGCAGAAAACGATGCCGCTTTGGATCCAGAAACATGGACAGGACATACCGGTTGCATTGTGCTGGCTCCTCAATTGAAAACTTTGAAGAAAAAAGATTTGGGCTTGCCGCATATTGACAACGCAACCGATCGTCAGAAAAAAGACGGAATGTGTTGGAAAAATGAAAACGAATTGTACAATGATGGAGGTGCTTTTAAAATAACCTGTAGAGATAGCAGAGGAGTAGTGGTTACGCTGATTGCTGATAATTATTTTGGTTATTCTAAAAAAGAAATCAAGACGCAAATCAGTTATTCTGCCAATTTATTTGGATTGTTAGAAGAAGAACACTCAGGAGGAGCTATTGCCTTTCCTAGAGCGATGATGGGCGAAATAATTGATGGAAAATCTTTTATGGGAAAAGATACTTCCAAATCATCCTTTGAAGATGTAAAAAAATATTTGGGAGATCGCATTGAAGTACAGCCTGAAAATTATGCAATCGATAAAAAATACCCCCATATCATTTATGTACCCGAATCGGCTTATTTCAATACCAACACCAATAGTGTTACTTGGGAATACAAGAATGCCGAGCAAAAATTGGTGCTTTCACCAGAAAAAACCTATGTACATCCGACAGGAAACAAATTCAATTTGGTAAAACACGCTACAAGTTCCTTGTGGAGAATGTTGATAACCGCTTCTGAAGGAGTGAACTGTCACAAACCTTGTACGGTTTCTGGAGGAGGAAAATCGGAGATTTCAAAATCCATGCAAAATGCAATTACCTACAAATCGTTCAACCTTCAAAATATAGAAGAAGATTTTAGAAAAGCAGATGAAATCATAGAGTTTGATTATTCAAAACGTTGGAAAAATTACGACCCAAGTATGCCTCCATCACGTTCTTTCTTAAGTCCAAAACGAACTTTGGGGTCTGCGGTGAAATTATTGATTCCTTCCGATGAAAATTCAGATGAATTCAATGATTTCTTAGAAAATATTCCTGTACACGTACGTTCGTTGGTACTGTTTGTAAAGCGATTGTACCGAGGAGATAACCAAAAATTAAATTGGAAAGATTGCATGTCGGTTGAATTGATAAACGGACAAAAAGGAAGCAATTTAAAATACAACGGCACCAAAATTATTGGAAGTTATGTGCGCATTGGTTTCAATCAAAACGGCGATTGGATGTTGAATAAATTGCGTTCCGATTTTGCACCGAGTTTGAAAATCCAAACGGAAGATGATATTTCTGCATCCATTACACTTCCAAGCAATCAGGTTAAAAATTTGAACCCTGAATACAAAAATAAAAGTGTAAAAATTACAGCCAACTGTGAGGCGCATTTGTTCCAACGTCCAGATGAAGCCGTAATTCGAGGATATGACAAAGGAGCCGAAAGAGATTTGGTGTCTGACAACACTTTCTTGACCAACTACGAGTTGATGAAGAAAAAAGATGCCATTGCATTGTACGAAGATACCATCAACTTTGACAAATACACACAGCCTGTAAAAGATTTGATTATTAGCGTGGTGGAAAGTGAAAAAGAGGAAGAATACTTTGTAGTGCCTTCACATACAAGAATTGTTGCTGATGGACCAACCAAAAACCCTCGTTACCTAGAGCCCAATGTTTTTATTGAAGAAAATGAAACGAGTTATTTGGCAGAAATAGGAGTGCGTTTGTCGCGTAATATCAAAGCAGACGAACCAGTGGTAAATGTGGTAAATGCAGTGCTTCCAGGAAGAAGAAACAATCCAGTAGATAAAAAAGCAGGCATTCGTCCATTGGCAGTTTACAACCCAATTCATTACCAGGAAACCCCAGAATTATTTATGGATTTTGTATGTAGTCTTACCGGAAAATCACCTTCTACTACAGGAGCAGGATCAGAAGGTGCATTGACCAAAGGACCTTTTAATATGTTGACACCAACAACAGATTTGAACAATGCAATGCTGTCGCATATATTGACCGAATCGAATGCCTTTAGTACGGCTGCGGGATATGTAGGAGCAGAAAATAAAGTAGATCACGATATCAGTTTGTTGATTCCTGAAATTTGGGCGCGTTTGCTACCAGAAGACAGGGATCCAGAAAAATTAATAGCAAACGGATCGCTTGAAAAAATTGACGACTTCGAATTTGAAGGCAAAAAAGTATTGGCAAGTAGATTGGGGTATCGAATTACGGATATTTTTGCCCTGCGTTGTATGAACCGTCTGTTTGACGAACCAACAGCTGTTTTTGACGAAAGAATGTTGCAACCAGAATTACAAGGAATGGAAGATTATGTTGATGGAATCAATCATATCGTAGAAGCACAACAAAAAGTAGCTCTGCGTTATTTTGAAGACAGTAGTGTGGAAAGTGCCATTCCTCCTTTGCGAATTTTATTGCATATCATGGCGTATGGAACTTACGAAGGAAAGGAAATCAGTGATCCAGAATTGCGTGCATATTTTGAAAGAGATTACGTTATTCAGAGTGATTGGTACAAAGAACGTCTAGTGTTGAAGCAACAAAAAGACATTGTTTTTTACGAATCTCAAATCGCTTATTTGGAAGCCTTTATGACAGGTGCCAATAACGCTCAACTGGCCGCGGAATTGGATGTCAAAACACGCTTACAAGGAATCAAGGAACGTTTTGAAATAGTAAAAACGGAAGCCTATTTGGAAAGCCTAGTAGGAACCATTGGAGCCGATCCACTGTTTAGAAAAGCTTAATTGTACGAGCAAATACTTAAACCAAAACCCTTTCAAATGCCATATGGTATTCGAGAGGGTTTTTTTCTTGAGTTCAAAAGAGTTTTTTATCTTTAGGAAAAATTAAAAGAACAAAACCCATAAGTTTTTATTGGCATTGTAAGTTTAAACCTGTAAGGGTTGTCATGCTACTAGATATGAATCTTAAAAAAGAATGAAAAGTGGACGTGGTTCTTGCAATAATTTAAAAAGTTAAAAATGGACGACAAAGATTATTTTTTGCATTTATATGAAATTGCACGGCATCTAAACAAAGAGTTTTCTTTGCAAGCCGCACTGCGAAAATCTTTAGAGAAGACTGTAGAAATTCTAAATTTAGAAACAGGTTGGTTTTGGCTTACCGAACCCGATAATAAATCCGTTTATTTAGCAGCTTCATATAATTTACCTCCAGCTTTGGGTAAACACCCGGAACGCTTGTCGGGTTGGTGTTATTGTATAAAGCAATATTTGGCAGATGATATGGAGCAAGCAATGAATATCAGTGAAATTACCTGTTCAAGATTAGAGGATATTAGCCGAGGAACAAAAGGGTTGAAATTTCACGCCGTCATTCCAATAACAATCAAAGGACAAAAGGTTGGACTCATGAATTTATTGAGCAAAGAATCGCGGCAATTAGATGAAAAAGAATTGGCGATTTTAAATACCATTAGTGAGTTGATTGGGACAGCCATTCAGCGTACAAGGTTGCAGCAATCGTATGGGGCTAAGGAAACAGCTCCCGACACCTTTATTAGCAACGCCGTAGCACAAGTTTTTCAACCGCAACTTACTGCCATCATAGCTAGTTTGAACGCTGCTAATGGAGTCAAAGATAAAATAGAGGAAGCCTTGATAAAAGTAAAGGAGCTTCAGCAACAATTGTCCGTGGTAACGAATGAAACAAAAGGGAGTGAAAAAACACAGACCGATAAAAGAACATTTTTATACCCCGATGCGCCTTTGACAAAAAGAGAATTAGAGGTGCTTGCCGCAATTAAAAAAGGACTTACCAACGGCCAAATAGGAGCGCAATTATTTATTACGGAGCGTACTGTTAAATTCCATGTTACCGCAATCTTATCCAAGCTTCATGCAAAAACACGTACAGAAGCCGTTGATATTGGTTTGAAGAGAGGAGTGTTGGGAGTCTGAAGTGATTTAAAATATTTGCCGCCTGTACTAAGGTACAGGTAGGGTTCTGTACTTAAGTCTGTTTTATGATTTGTAGGCACTTCAGATATTTGTCTCAAATTTAAAACAGTATACAATTATGAGAACACAGTCCATCTATTTAGAACATGCGAATATCACAGTAAATGATTTACAAGAAGCCATCCGATTTTTTCAAATTGCTTTTCCTCACTTTAAGATAAGAGGAGGAGGGGATGTTATGAGAGAATGGGTTCATCTAGGAGATGATAATACCTATATTGCACTTAATCAAGCGAAACAAAGCGATCTGAAAGCTGATAAAAATTATGATAAAATAGGAATAAATCATTTGGGGTTTGTCGTAAAAGATGTGGAAGAAATCGCAAAGAATCTTTTAGAGAATGGGTACAAACGTGATTTCCCGAAGGAAGTAGAGCAATTTAGGATTCGGGATTATTTTGCAGATTCTGACGGAAATCAATATGAATTTGTGCAATATCTGAGTGATAAACCATCTGAAAGAAACAGCTATGGTAATTGAATAGGCCAAATAAATTTTAAATACCACCTAAGAATTCAAACAAGCAAGAGTTTTTATAAAAGGAAACTTTTGTTTGTTTTTGGAAACTATGAAAATTGCAGGAATTCAAATTCGCCCAAAAGGATTTGAGTACAATTTCATTTAAACCTGTTATTTTAATTTGAACTGGTATTTTACTCCCACCATAATTTGAAAACCTTGTACGTTAAAATTGGAGAAACGTTGGTAGTTTTGGTTGAATAAATTCTGAACATCTAAAAAACCACTCCACTTGCTATTGAATTGGTATTGAGTACTCAAATTCAAATCGGCATAGGCTTTTAAAAATTGTGGAATTGCTGTCAAATCAGATTTTACTGCCAAATCTTCTCTTTTTCCGACAATCAACAACTCGGCTTTGTGTTTCCATTTGTGATGTGCATAAGAACCAAATACTTTGGTGTTGAAAGTTGCTAAGTTCCATGCCGCTGCCTGTACATCGGTACTGTAGTTGTTGATACTGGCATTCGCGCCTATATGAACATCGTCAATGAGTTCTGTTGAAATTTCTCCAAACAAACGAAAAGTTTTGATGTGGTCATATACAACGTTGAAGGAATTTCCCAATTGATATCCATTGCTGACGGTGGTTGTACCGTCAGATAAATTTGGATTTAGTTGAAACAACGCTTTGTTTTTGTCTTCTTCAAGACTTGCTTTTACATTGTAAAAAATCCGAGAAGATAATTTTCCTTTCAGCCCCATAAATGCGGTATAGCTATTGTTCGTAGGGGTGATTAATAAACTTGGAGAGATATAAGGATTTTTAGCAGCGAAATTTTGGTAAGAATTCTGTTGCAAGTCGCCATTGATGCCTGCATACACATTGAATAATTCCTCAATTAACGCATAGTCCACTTTCAAATCCGGATACACATAAAATGAATTCGTGTTCATTTCCAAATCGGAATTGTGTACCAGTTTGGCACCTATAGAAAAATAAAAATCCTCTTTTTGAATTGGGTAAAAAGCTTTGGTAGCAAAAGTTAGTTGTCCATAGCTAATACTATTGGTGTTTGAAAAATTAGTTTCAAAATCTCCCTTTAATATTGCTACAGAAAAATGTGTGACAATTTTATTTTTATTCAAAGGAAATTCAAAAGTAGGTTGCATTTGAAATTGTGTTTCTTTGCTGTCAAATTTATCTGAAAAAGTACGGAAAGAAATGTCAGTTCTTTTTAATTTGCCTTTTTTTAGCAGCAAAGCACCCTCCATGGCTACTAAGGTAAAATTTTGTCTTTCATTGATGTCTTCTAACACAGGTGTGTCAAACGTTGTTATATCTGAAGGCAAGCCATACCAATTATACACATCGCGATGGTATTTTGCTTTTGCCAACCACACCTTGTCGCGTTGTGTGTTTTTATATGAAAGTCCAAGCTTTGTATTGATATAATTGTCGTTTAAAAGTACTTCTTTGATACCTCCGTTGGAGGCTTTGTTGTATAGTGAAAAACTAAAATCGTTCTCTTTATTCTTTTTTGTGACAAAAGCTTCAACTAGCGGAGTACCATAATTCCCATAACCTACTTTTAGGTAGTTCGGAAGAAGAATATGTCTCTTTTTTTGCAAAGGCGACTTGTAACCTCCTGCATTGGGTTCAAAAAGAGAGTTGACCGTGGTTGTATGTATGCGGTAGTTTTGCTTTTTCTTAGAAGAATTGTCCGTGTGAATTTCAGGAGCATCTTTCGCTTTAAAAGCATCGGAAATGGTGGGTGTATAGGAGCTTACGACATTGATAACCTCTGTAGTAATGCTATCTTTTTCTCGCTGTGCTTTGGCACCGTAAGTTGTTAAAAGAATCAGTAGAAAGAATAATTTTCTCATTTGTAGATGTTTTTCGAAACAACAAATGTTTCTTGTTTTGTGTTGCTGTTTTATTGTCTTAAAAATTGGTATCGACTTCCTCTTTGGAGGCTGCCTCTCTTGCATTTATTTCCGCTAGTATTGTGCTGGCTTCGTTGACAAGTTCAGGGTACTGCGTGTAATTTTTTACAATGCTTTCTAAAATATAAGTCGCTTGAAAAGCATCTTTCAAACCATCGTAATTTTTCGCCATTAAAATCAGTCCCTTGACACCCCAAATTTTATACGAAGCATATTCGGAGGCAAGTATTTGAACTGTTTTGTTAGAACTATCGTAATTTTTTTCGACATTTTTAAAATACGCATCGTAATACAAGGCCTCTGCTTTTAGCGTTCCTTTGGCAATTTTTGAAACCGCTTGGTATGCTTTTTTAGCTTTGTCGTACTGCTGTGTTTTAATAGCAGATCGAGCGATATATAGATGGGCATCTGATTGAATTTGTTGGTCTACCTTTTTATTTGCCAATACTTTTTCAGCGTAGCTAACGGTATTTTTAAAATCCTCTTTTTCATACAAACCTTTCATTAAATTGCTCTGTGCAAACAGAATGTTTTGAGGAAAGTTGGCTTCATTTTCCAATCGTTGCAATACTGGAATTGCGGCATCCCAGGTGTTTTTCTCCAAATATAGCTGTGCCAAACGAGCTAAGGAAGGTTCGGTGTATTCGTTGGAGTTTTGATCAGTTACATACAAATAGTGTTCCAGTGCTTTGTCGTTGTTTTTTTTACTGAAATTTGCCTGAGCACTGTAAAAATGAGCTTTTAACGCATGCAGTCCTTCGGGAAAATTAATCAAGTATTTTTTAAAACTAGAAATGGCCTGCGTCAGTTTGTTTTCTAGATACTTGTTTTCAGCCGCTTCGTACATGGCATTGTCCAAATCAATATCAGTAACGCTGCTGTAATTGATACTTCGAATCCAATCGGCATAGGCATCTACTTTGTCAATATCAATATATACTTGTCTGGCATTGGCAACTGCTTGTTGTGCCTCTTTCGATTTTGGGTAATTTTTTACAATGTATTTGTATTTTTCAATGGATTGGTCGGCCTTGTTCTCATTGAAATAAATGAGTCCTTGTTTTAACAGGGCTTTCGGAATGTAAACACTTCTTTTGTGGGTGTCTATCAACTTTTGAAAAGTGGCAATTGCTTTTGTGTTTTGTTTTGCGTTTATATAAGCATTTGCCAGTTCAAACAAAGCATCATCTTTATAGGACGATTTCGGATGTTTTTTAGAAAAAGGAATCAAGGTTTCAATTTTGCGTTCGTTTCTTCTTACAAAACCATAGCTGATAGCTTTTTGGTATGCAGCATAATCATCATCAATTCCTCTCTTTTCAATTACATGGTTATAAGCAGTAATGGCGTTCCAGTAGCTTTTAGAAATAAAATTACAATCGCCCAAACGCACATAACTGTCATTTCGTTTAACCACGGCAGTAGGCTTGGTTTTGAGAAATTTTTCGAAATGTGTTTTGGCTCTGTTGTAGTCCTTTAGCTTGAAATAGCTATACGCAATGGCATAATGGATTGTTGGATAGGCTTGGGTGAATTTTGATTCTTCCAAAGCGTAAAAACGTTTAAAATCTAGCAGAGCCTGTTGGTAATTATGAAGGCGGTAATAAGTTTCTGCCAACCAGTACAAAGCGGTAGCGCGTGATTTTTTGTCAAATATTTGCAAACTTGCCGTTTTAAAGAATGGTAGTGCTTCTTGATAAGCGGCTTCTTGAAATAATTGCATTCCTCTGTACAAGGATATTTTTTGAAAAGAAACATCTTTGGAGAGGTGTCTTTTTTTGTAATAATCCAAAGCACCTTGGTAATCTTTTGAACCGACAAAAGATTGAATCATCAAATCGTTGATGGTTTTGGATTTTGGGTTGTTCGGGTATTGGTTGATATAGCTGAGGAGCACTTCGGGCACACTTTTATACGGATTCCCAATATCGTAACTTAATTTGGCATAGTTGTACCAAGCGTCTTCTTTAATGTCTTGATCGAATTCCAGTTCGGAACAGTTTTTAAAGGCATTGAGGGCTTCCGTTTTTTTGCCCAATTTTAAGTACGAATCTGCCAAGTGGTAATACGCATTTTGAGCTACCAAATCATTTCCTTTGGTAATTCTGTTAAAGGTTTGAATGGCATTGTTGTAATCTTCCATTTTGTAATAAGCATAACCTAAAAAGTAATGGTCGTTGGTCGATAGTCGGTTTCGTTTGCCTCGGTATTTTTTTAGATAAGGAATGGCTTCTTTGTATTTTTTTAAGTAGAAAAAACTCTCTCCAATAATTTTAGAAATTTCAGAGACTTCCTTTTTAGAAACTTTTTTTAATAAATTTTCTCCAGAACGGGTGACTTCAGCATATTTTTCTTGTTTAAAGTAAATGTTCAATAAATAATATGCCAATTCTTTTTGATAGCGAGCAACATCTTTGATTTTTTCAAAATAGGTTTGTGCAGTGGTGTAGTCTTCTTGTAGGTAAGAAATATACCCATAGTAATAATTGGCCTCGTCAAAATATTTTTCCGAACGTGTTAAAGGAAGAAAATATTCTTTAGCAGTCGTATATTTTTTATTTGAAAAATAGGCATAACCCATTTTGAAATTAAAGGCTTCTTCCTGTTTTGAGGTCATAAATTTTGGAGAAGCTTTGAGGAACCATTTTAAGGAAGCTGCTGGTTTTCCATGTGTGTAATAATGGTTTCCTGCTTCCAAATAGGCTTGGTTTTTTTTGGTGCTCGTCGGGTATCTTGCAATAAAATTATTTAACAACAATTCCCCATTTTTAGCATTCAATTTTATCTTGCTCAAAGCCAAGTAGTAGAGACAGGCTTCTTTTTGGTTCGAATTGGCATCCATCTGCCACAAGGCTTCTTCGAAAAAAAGACTGGCTGCTTTGTACGATTTGGTATTGTAGAGCTGCATTCCTTTTTGAAAAGGGAGGTCAGAAGCTATTGCCAAGTCTGATTTTTGTGCATTGGTAAGAATTGAAGAGAATAGAAATAGAAAAGCAAAGGTGCATTTAAGATACTTCATCAAAAGAATGTTTTTGTTACCCAAAAATAAATAATAATCCTATACAACAACGATTCTAGTGTTGATTTATTTGATGTTAGTTGTTTGGAACGGTGCTTTTTTTTAATTGCCAGTTTCTTTTGAAATTGATAAGTTTGTAAAACTAAAAGATACCCATGGAAAACTCAATATTGAAATTAGAAGCGGCAAATATTTACCAAGAAAAAAAATTGGTCTTATCCGATGTAAATCTTGATATTCAAAAAGGAGAGTTTTTATACCTAATAGGAAAAACAGGGAGTGGAAAAAGTAGCCTGATGAAAACCTTGTATGGCGATTTGAATTTAAAAGATGGAAATGGTGCCATTGTAGGATTTGATTTGAAAAAATTAAAAGAAAGAGACATTCCCTTTTTAAGAAGGAAAATAGGAATTGTATTCCAAGATTTTAAATTGCTGAATGATAGAACGGTTTTCGAGAATTTAAAATTTGTATTGAGGGCTACAGGCTGGAAAGATTCAAAAAAGATGGCAGCTAAAATAGCAGAAGTACTGGAAAAAGTAGGGATGCAGACCAAAGATTTTAAAATGCCATTTCAATTATCAGGAGGAGAGCAGCAAAGAATTGCAATCGCAAGAGCGCTGTTGAATGATCCAGATTTAATTTTAGCGGATGAACCCACAGGAAATTTGGATCCAAAAACTTCTATAGAGGTGATGGAGTTGTTGGGAGAAATCCACAAAAGTGGAAAATCTATTTTAATGGCAACACATGATTATGCCTTGATTTTAAAATTCCAACAACGAACCTTGAAATGTGAAGGAGGCGAACTTTTTGAAGTGGAGCAACAATCTACGGCAGTGAGCTAGGGTTTAAAACCATCTAAATAAGATAAATAGTAAAGCTAAAGAAGTTTTGCAATCGTTTTTGCACTTTCCAAAGGATTGAATTTTGCGAGAAGTTTTTTTCTAAAATCAATTTCAGACACATCAAAATCTTTCACGATGAGCTTTTCAATTTGCTCACAGAATTCCTTTTTTGTATTCGCCAAATGACAGGCTTCTTCAAGTCCCGTGTCCTCAATCATTTTAGTATTGGCAATTACAAATTTTCCTTGTGTCAAACAATTCAATAAACGCAATTTAATACCAGTTTTTTGATAGGTAATCAGCAAATGAATGTGTGCCTCTTGCAAAAGAGCATCGAGCTGCTTGTTTGAACTTAATTTTTCAAAAGTAATATTGTCGTGCTCTTTGATGGAGCTTATGATTTCGGACTTGTCACAACTACTGGCAATGATTAGTTTATGCCCCAGTTCTTTAAAAATAGCAATGGTTTTGTACAACGCTTTGCAGTTGTCAGAAATGCGTAAATCGCCATGCCACAAAGTAAATTTTTCTTTTGTGTCTTTTAAAGGAAGTTTTTTTGCGTTGTAAAATACAGGAGTATACACCGTTTTGTCTCCATATTTTTGAGTGAAATAGTTGTGTTCAAAAGGGGAGATAGTCAATATATGATTCGCCTTTGCTAATACACGCTCGTATTTTTTTAACTTTTTTGCCTCCGTTTTAAAAAAAGCCTTTTTCCGTTTGCCAATTTCGCTTTTAGCCAATCCGTTGTAGTATCGGTGTTCAATATTATGGGTTCTAACCAATATTTTTCTATCTAGGAAAAGATCTTGATACACTGGGAAGGTAGTATGCAAGCCTTCAAACAAAATAGGATAGTCATCCTGAAGTAAATGGTCGATGAGTTTTTTAGAGTTCCTTGTTTTAACGATATAAGGTTTTCTTGAAAAAAAATTTTTTAAAGAATTGTTTCGGTCGTAATAATATACTTTTTCACAATATTGTTCTAATTCAATATGGCGACCTCTTCCGTATTCATATGTGTGTAATATAATGGATACACCCAATTGAGATAAGTTTTTTAATTTGTAAAAAACGTCTATAACTCCCCCGTAATTGGGAGGGTAAGGTACATCGAAAGAAACGATGTGGACTTTTTTTGTGTTAGTTGATGCTAGCAAGTTTCACTAATTTTTTATAGACTTCAGTCCAACCCTTCCATTCATCACATTCCGACAAAGAGGAATTGTGCCACAAAGATACAAAAGTCCCGTTTACTGATTTTATTTGAGTAATTATTTGCTCAATCTTTTGAATTGCTTGTTCGGGGGGAAGTTGTAAATATTGGTTCAAGGTTCCGTCCATTACTTGGAAAGGGTGAATTAGTAAAGGACGTTCTTCATTTTTTTGAAGGTTGAAAAAAGGATATGCACAGCAAATACCTGCACGGAATCCAATTTGAGAAGCAAAACCCATTGAAAAATCTTCTGTAATGCCATTCGAAATTAAGTTTTCATAAGTTTCAGGAAAACGTAGTTTTAAAAAATGTTGGCGGCTTTTATAGATAGTTGTGCCTGTGATTTTTTCCAAACGTTTTTTTTCGAGACCTATCTTTTTTTTGGTTTTGTTTGATTGATAAGAAGGGTGGATACCGACGCTATTTTGCGATTCCATTTTTTTGATAAGCCGCTGTAAGGCTTTTGATTTGTAAGAAAGATTTTTATCAAATTCGGAACGATCTCCTAAAAGGAAAAAATAACTATTTTTTGTACGGTGTTTTTTCTGAATGGCTTCTATAAGAGAATAGGTATCATAAGGATCCTTTTTAAAGAAAAGATAATTCATTCTTTTCTTTGCATCTGAAATTTTTCCTTTTAAAAGAGAATTTAGAGTTCCTCCAATAAATCTGGCGAACCCTTTTCCTTTAAAAGCATAGGCACTGTCAATATCTAATGAGTTGAGGTAGTTGTATTTTTGAACAGGAAAAGCGTAATTTGGAACCATTTTGAGAATGGCAGTTTTTAATTCTTGTGCCCATAGATTAACAACGGGGAGTTCTAAAAAATTATTTTGAAAAGCGATGGAGTTTTCAGCGGTATACCGTTGGTGTTCGTCCAGTGTAGATGGGAGGTACTCTTCATAACGACTAACCATAAAAAACACGGCAGCAAACAAATCGAATTGAAAACTGTGATTTTGAGAAGTTTTAAAAAAGTAAGGAATATTTTCCTGCCATTCGACAAGTATTGTTTGTTTTCGAATGCCTTTTTCAAAAAGCAATGTATGTGGGGAAATAGCAATGCTATTCGCTATTTCTTTAGAACTGTAATTTATTTTAGGTTGGGCTTCCAAAGAATTGAATTCTTCCAAATCAACTTCTTTGAAAGAAACATTTAGGACCTGTTGAAATACTACCTTCAAAACATAGGTCAATCGATTGCTTTTATGTTTACTGTAAATAAAGATCATAGAAGATTTCGATAGATTTCTTTCAAATGTTTTTGCTCGTTTTCCCAATTGTAAACTTTGGCAGCTTGTTCAATATTCGCGCACCAAGTAGTATATTGTTCTTGATCGCTAAAAATTTCCAAGACGGTATTTGCCAATATTTTTGGATCATGACTATTGCTCACAAAGCCAATATTGTTTTTTTGAACCAAATTGGCAATAATTTGTCTGTTAGAAACGAGCATCGGAGTTTTGGCCTGTATGTAATCAAAAATTTTGTTGGGCAAACTGTATTCGTAATTCAAATTGGTGTTTTTGTCCAATGACAATCCCAAATCTGCTATTTGCGTATAATGCATCAATTCATCATAAGGCTTTCTTCCTAAAAGAAAAACACGTTGTTGAAGTTTGAGTTGTGCGACTTTTTGTTCCAAAAGTGGAAATACATCGCCACTTCCAATAACATAAAGAACAAAATCTGGTAAATATTGCATCATTTCAACAGCTTCCTCGCCACCTCTGTCTATATTAATTCCAGCTCCTTGCAAAATGAGCATTTTTTTTGTGCCTTTTACATTTTTGGAGAAATCAAGAGGAATTGTTGTGTTTTTTAATTTCGGAGCAATATTTCGAATGATATGTACTGGAACGCCGTATTTTTCCATATAAATATCTGCAATGACGGAATTTACGGTGTAGACATTTTTCAACTTCGGAAAAATGTATTTTTCAATAGTCAACCATATGTTTTGAACTTTTGGATGATGGATCAACTCAGGAACTTCTGTGAATAATTCATGACTGTCATAAACTAGTTTTTTTCGAAAGAACTTGCTAATTAGGAAATTAGGGAGCAAAGTATCTAAGTCATTTGCGAGTAAAATATCCTTCTTTAAAAATAGAAGTTTAAAAAACAAGCGTATGTTGTATTCAGCGTAAAATAAAAAACCTTTGCGAAAAAAAAGCCGCATTCTGTCCGTTTGGTAATCTCTCTGCAACGGGCAACTTGATTTTAATTTTCTTCCAATCAATAAAATAGCAAAGCCTTCTTCTAATAGAGTTGTGCAAATTTTATGTACGCGTTGGTCGGTACTAAGGTCGTTGGTTACAGATACGATGATTCGTTTCAAAGAATGTGGTTTGGACTTGCAATTTACAAATTCGAAATGATTTTTACTAGTTTAAAACAGGAGTGCTTTAAAAGCGTAGATGGTAGATAATAAAAGTAGTTGTTAAGATTGTGTAAATTTAAGTTTATAAATTTCATTTGTGTTGTTTGTTGTTTTCTCAAAAGTAGAATAAGCCCTACTTTAGCTGTCAAATTGAAAACAGTCATTTCCATGAGAAAAACGAAAATAGTCGCTTTGTTTTGTGTACCATTTATTTTGTTAGGATGCAAAAATAAAGATGCACACACAAATAATTTGAATCAGCCGAAAAATGTGATATTGCTTATCAGTGATGGAACAGGTTTGTCGCAAATTTCCGCTGCATTTTTTTATAAAGAATCGGCAGTAAATTACGAGCGATTTCAGAATATAGGATTGATAAAAACCTCCTCATCACGTCAAAAAATAACCGATTCTGCTGCTGGGGCAACTGCCTTTGCTTGCGGTGTAAAAACATACAACGGAGCTATTGGAGTAACGGATGAAAAAACACCAGTAAAAAATTTGATAGAAATAGCTTCTCAAAAAAATATAAAAACGGGAGTTGTTGCTACTTCTTCAATTACCCATGCAACCCCTGCATGTTTTTATGCACACACGTTGAATCGTGGTAAGGCAGAAGAAATAGCGGCTTATTTGCCTCAATCTGGTGTCGATTTTTTTGCAGGAGGGGGCTTGCAATATTTCAACAAGCGTTCGGATGGACAAGATTTATTAAAAGAGCTAAAAGAAAATCAATTTGCAGTAGATACAGTTGCATTGGGGAGTTTTGAAGAAATACGATTCAAAAAGAAACAAGGTTATCTTTTGGCAAAAGACGGATTGAAAAGAAAAAACAAAGGAAGAGGCAATTTTCTTCCAGAAGCAACAGATTTGGCAATTCAATATCTAAGCGAGGAGGACAGTGGTTTTTTTATCATGTCTGAAGGTTCACAAATTGATTGGGCAGGTCATGCTAACGATGCGGATTATTTAGTGTCGGAAATGATTGATTTTGACGAAACCATTGGAAGGGTATTGGATTATGCTGAAAAAGACGGCAATACTTTAGTAGTTGTCACTTCAGATCATGAAACGGGAGGGTTTACCTTAGCATCGCAAAAAAAAGAAGGAAAAGACGGTAAAATGCACAACGATTATAGTGAAATAGGAATGACTTTTTCAACAGGAGGGCATTCGGCAACATTAATCCCAGTATTTGCTTTTGGTCCAGGTTCTGAAGAATTTGTTGGAGTTTATGAAAATTCTGAGATTTTTCATAAAATTTTAAAAGTCACACAATGGGGTGTGACCGATGAGGAGTAAAAACCGAATCTTTGAATGAGTTCCAAGTAAAATGTGACAATGTTTTTGGAACGATTCTGATTTTTTAGAAAAATCAAATTTTTGTCTTTCCGAACGACGAAGGAGGAGGAAACTCATCTATGCTTTCTTATTTGTATTGCTTATAGTGGGTGTATCTTGGTTTTAGGGAGCGAAATAGAATCGTATCCGCCGTAGCTCACGTGTTTAAGGATGCAATTATGTCTAGGAATAAAAAAGCTCGCCTTCGCTTTTCGGATGAATCCTCAAGCTTCGGCGAGCGATACTCATTGGATCGTATCCGCCGCAGCTCGCGTGTTTAAGGATGCAATTATATCTAGGAATAAAAAAGCTCGCCTTCGCTTTTCGGGCAAACCCTCAAGCTTCGGCGAGCGATACTCATTGGATCGTATCCGCCGCAGCTCGCGTGTTTAAGGATGCAATTATATCTAGGAATAAAAAAGCTCGCCTTCGCTTTTCGGGTAAACCCTCAAGCTTCGGCGAGCGATACTCGTTGGTTTATAGAAAGCGTTTGTTGGCAAAAGCTCTTCCCGAACCAGATTTTAAATATTTTTCAAAAAAGTAAGCCTTGTATTTATCTATAAAGTCAATATTTACAATTAATTGAAAAGGCAACCTTCCCTTTGTGTATTTTACATAACCTGATTTGTGTCTGTGCAGTCTGTTTTTTAAGTTTGAAGTACAGCCAGTGTAATAAGTACCGTCATTACATTTTAAGATATAAACACTCCAAGTGTTTTGTTTTTCCATAGTTTTTTTTACGAAAAGATAGGAATAATATTTTATTTGTGAGGAATCGTACTCGCCTTCGCTTTTCGGATGAATCCTCAAGCTTCGGCGAGCGATACTGGTTGGATCGTATCCGCCGTAGCTCGTGTGTTTAGTGATGTAATTATATCTAGGAATAAAAAAGCTCGCCTTCGCTTTTCGGGCAAACCCTCAAGCTTCGGCGAGCGATACTCGTTGGATCGTATCCGCCGTAGCTCGCGTGTTTAAGGATGCAATTATATCTAGGAATAAAAAAGCTCGCCTTCGCTTTTCGGATGAATCCTCAAGCTTCGGCGAGCGAAGGTGGAGACGCCGGGAATCGAACCCGGGTCCAAACAAGCAACCGCAAGGCTTTCTACATGCTTAGTTTTTATTTGATTTTCGATTTGGTACCGCCTAAAAACAGGCTATACCAAACTTAGCTTCTTTAGTTTCGAAAACCTATCGAAGCCTAGGTTTTCTATGTATACTTTTACGACACCTCTAAATGGAACGCCGCATACCAGGGCTGTCCGGAGATGTATAGCTTGCTCACCTTGTGAGCCTAGGCCAATCCTACTATTAATTCAGATTAAGCAGCCATAGCGTAGTTATCTTCGCCGTGTAAAAAAGTTGAAACAGAGTTTTGCGAGGTATGTTTCCTTACTCGACATGCTTACGTTTTGATTGATCTTGCTGTCAAAACCAGTCGTCCCCTTCTGTTAAAATTCGTTTTTCAACAAATTTTTGAATGGACTTACAAAATTAGGGAAATTATTATAGTTTTTAGTTTTTAGTGTTGAGTTTTTAGTTGATTTTTACAGGTAGAATTATATGGAGCGGTTTTTAGTGATTAAGTTTGAAAAAAGATACTAAAAGCGCTGAAGGTAAAGTTTTAAAGATAAGGTTCTTATCGGTTTAAGAAGCAATACTAAAATCTTTTTTATGAAGGATCAGCAAGAATATTTAAAAACGTTGGCACATACCAAAATGCCTTTTGGGAAGTACAAGGGGACCTATTTAATAGATTTGCCTGAACATTATATTGTTTGGTACCATGCAAAGGGGTTTCCAAAAGGAAAAATTGGAGAAATGTTGGGGTTGGTGTACGAATTGAAACTGAATGGTTTGGAATATTTGATTCGAGAAATAAAAAATAAAAATCCTTTATAAAACTTTGAATTGAGCAATGACTTGTCCCTCAACAAGAAGATTCAAAGAGGTTTTTCTTTTAATCGGGATTTCTAAAAAAGCAAATTCATTTGAAAAGATGGGAATAATCGTTTTCATATACACGTCCTTTTCATAAGCATAAGCGATTTCTATATCTTTCGGAAGGTTTTTCAATTGCAAACGAATAACCTTTTTGTTTTTGGGCACTATTATCCCTGTTGATGGCGATACGATTTCAAAATGGTAGTTGAAAAAATCTGTGGTTAGGTAAGTATTGTCTGCGAATTGTTTTTTAGAAATTTCAGCATTGAGTAATTGCCATTTTTTTTGTTCAGGATAATGCGAGTAAATCATTTCTTGGGGAGGAGTGAAGAAAAAATATGGAGTAAATTTTTCCACCCATTTGTTTCTGTGAATGGCGTAGCCAGCTCCCCAAGTGGCATCAATGAATTTCCATGTATTGTTTGTTTTTACGGCATTCCAGGCGTGTTTTCCTCTCAGAGGTAAGATACCAATATCCGAGGATGAGGTTTTTGAATAACCACTGATGACAACACATTCAATATTCAAATAATCGCAAACCTTTTTAAAAGTATGTGCATAGCCTTCGCAAACAGCTTTGCGTCTTTTGAGGGTTTGGTTGATGATTTCTAAATTTCGCTGTGCCTTTTTTTCTTGCAGTTCTTTTTGTGAAGAATATCGGAAACTGTATTGCTTTTTTCCAGAATAAAATTCTTTTAAATCGTACGAAATATTGGAGGCAATCCACGTGTATGCTGCCCTAGTTTTTTCCGTGTCAGTTTTAAAATCGTTTTGAATTTTAGCTGCCAAGACTTTTACTGAGGAAAAAGACCGAGGATAATTTTTTACACGGGCATCTACCTCGGAAAAATTTTGACTTTTACAAGGGGTAGCAAGTATAAAAATCCATAAAATGAGATAAAAACGCATCGTAAAAAA
>JAMKCH010086642.1:0-11443 GCA_023653785.1 Ophioderma brevispina | reverse complement strand
CCCCAACTTGAGTTTCAAGGTTATACAGGGGTCAAAAATTTAAAATGTTCTGAATGTGTTAAAAAGCACACCATGATGTTTGTCTGGTCACAAGGATTCCAAAAAGGTATAGTTTACACTATCTATGGTTTATAGTTCCGGAGTTATGGGGTTAAAACTGTAAAAATTGTGAAAAAGTCAATTTTGGTGTGTACATGGGTCAAAAGTTAAAAGTTGCTTTGATTCAGTTAATATGTGGTTCAAATTGTTTCCCTAGCTTAAAGGATTGAAATAAGGAATAGCTTGCCTTATCTGTTATGCTTAGTTTTCATGTTATCCAACAAAATAGGTCACAGGTCAATAGAATCCAATAGCTGCCAATAGCTGTTGACTTTATTCGCCATTTTGGTTAATAACCAGACACGTAAGATAGTCAAAACTATTCCTATATTTCATTCTATGAGCTAAACCAACCATTTGAACCACATTTTACACAAATTGGAGCAACTGTGTAACCTTGAAATCCAAGTTGGGGGCCATGAAAGGGGTGTGGCAAGTGCTTCCATCAATTTTTTTGATTATCAATGTATGAAGTACTTGTGTACCAAAATTTACAATTTTATCCGGATTTGCACACTCACATAAGATCTGTTCACTACAGTCCCCCACTACATCAGTGAGACAGCGTTCACAATCGTCCTGTTGTACCGCTCTACCATTCCATCAGATTTTGGGTTAAAAGGTGTTGTGCGCGTCTTCGCAATACCCAGCAATCTGCACATTTCCTGGAACACTGCTGATTCGAAGTTCCGCCCTTGATCAGAATGCAACTCCAGGGGAACCCCGAACCTGCCCACAAACTCATCCACTAACTTTGCGGCCACAGTCTCTGCCTGTTGATCCTCAATTGCATATGCTTCCATCCACTTTGTCCAGTAGTCTCCGACAACAAGAATGTATTGATGAGTGGTTTCAGTCAGTGGGCCAAGCACATCAATTGCTACGCGCTCTAAGGGAGCCCTCACCCGGTACTGCTGTAGTGGAGCTCGATGTTTACGTTGTGGACCCTTTTTCTGTGCACAACTCACACACTTGCTGAGATAGGCTCGAACATCAGAGTTAAGCCCAGCCCAATAGTACCGTTCACGCACTTTGGGCAGCGTCTTGTCTCTTCCCAAGTGTCCTGAGGTTTTGGACGCATGCAGTTCATCCAAGATCTTTTCCCTCATTGTCCTCGGCACCACTATCAACCACTTTACAAGCTTGCCGTCATCACTCTCCCACTCTTTCACTAACACCCCTTCTTTCACTGCTAGCACATCCCACTGACCCCAGTACGTCTTCAGGTCGGACGACAATGCTGATATACTAGTCCAAGGTGGGCGCTCTTCACCTGCCTCCTTTTTCTTTAACAAGCCAGCCAACTGCGCGTCCCTTATCATGCCCAATGTGATCTCAGGTTCTGCACCTATGAAGTTAGCATGTGACTTATGATTGGGTTCGTCCTCCCAGCTTCCGCTAGATTCCAGCTCAAAACCAAAGAGAGTTGGCCGTCGTCGTCATCATCATTCCTAACGGGCCGTGCGTCAGGGTCAACTTACATTGTGGGCGGGCAGCTAGTGCAAATGCTGGCCCAACAGAGGCTTCTTTCACAAGGTCGCATCCAAACAACCCACGTCCACCTTCACTCTTGGCTCATCCGTCTGACATCCGATTTCACGCATATCTCCAGAGCTACCCACACTAGATGACTCATCGCAAATGGGTTCTCCCGTTCCACACGCTTTTGCCAACTGTCCGAGCTCCAGGTCCGGAGGACCGCCTACTGATTCCCCTGTTTCCCAATCTCCCCCCTTCTGAGCATTCTTAGCTTCCATTCGACCACATTGTTTGCAAGAGATTCGTGACAGGCCATCGGCATTCTGGTGTCGCCGTCCTTGGCGGTACTCGAGGTCAATGTTGAAGGCTGACAACACCTCTAACCACCTTGCTAGCTGTCCGTCGAGGTTTTTAAAATTGCACAACCACCGCAACGACCCGTGATCTGGCCTGATTTGACACGGCTTCCTCCCAAGTAGTGCTTGTACTTCTTGAGAAACACCACGATGGCCAGAAGTTCCCTTCTAGTCACGCAGTGATTCCTCTCCGGCCTGGAAAGAGACTTACTGCCGTAGGCAATCACCCTCTCCTCCCAATTAGTCAAGTGGAAGTTTAGGCACACAGCCTGAAGGATGGAAATGGAGTACAGACTTTTTCTATTGATAGATTTTAGTTCATTAGGACCTAAGCCAATCATTTTTGGAGGGTGTGCAAAATTTGTTACAGTGGCATTTTTGAAAATCCAATATGGCTGCTATCATGTCCAAAATCACTAAAAATGCCTTAAGTGTTTCCGATAGAGACAAATATTTCTCAGTACTCCGGTGTTTTAAGCACGAGAAAGTGTTCGTAATGTAATTTTATCATTACATTGCCACAAAAATCCAATATGGCTGCTCAAAAGTCAAATATGCTCTCGGAATCATTAACACTTAAGTGACCAAGGGGTTTTCACTCCCGTTGGTGCCCAAGGGGGGGGGTCCATGGGACCCCCCTCCAAGGAAACCACTTTCTCGAGGGAATTTTTGTACGAAATTTATACCACATGTGAAGGGTCATAAGACAACCCCAAATCAGCAATAAAAAATGAAATTTTTTATTTGGGCTGCAAATTAGGGGCGAAACATTGTTTTCAAAACACGCGAAATATGGGCAAAAAGACGGAAAATTCAAATGAGGCTTGCGCTTACATCAAACTTTTTGGAAACTTATTTTATGTTGATATCTACTCTAGAAGACCCAAATTACACATATTTAACAAAAAACTTGAAGTTTTAGGAATCCTGTATTTTTAACGAGTGTTGCAAAATACACATCATTTTCCCATAGACTTTGTACAGTAACGGTTTAGCAACGTCTACAATGAAATTGTTTCCAGCACATAAAGGGTTAATTATTTCTAATGTTGCTATTATTTGTTTACTTATATGTATGTGTGAACATATATCAGAAAAAAAATTTGCTTTGGTTCTTTGATTTTTTTTAATATTCTCAGTTGACTTCCGTTAGTGCCCAAGGGGGTGGGGTTCCATGGGACCCTCACTAATTAACTCATTAACGGCTTGGCCGATTTTAATTTTTTTGGTATGAAAAGAAGCGCATTTAAAAGTCAGACAATTACAAAAAATTTCGGCGCGAAAAACCCACGCGTAAAGTGGCCAGTGCGAAAACAAATTTGGAGGATCCCTAGGAACCCCCCCCCCCGGTCACTTAAGTGTTAAAATGATCTTAACTCCTCCATTATACCTATCTATGGTACATGAATACATACTGAACACCTAAAACATGTTCTGCAGGTGTTCAAAATCCGTTACAATTGATCACACTCTGCAAGTGTTACTTTAACACCTCTAGAATGCATTTCCAACGCATCCGGACATGTCAATTGTTCTGCACATTTTTCAGTTTAGAGACTTGATTCCAGTGTCTACATGCATGCTTTATGCTTTACACTTATGAGATACATATATTTGATCACTAGAAACCCTTATTTGGCATTTCTCTGTAATGGACATTTTCAAAGTTCAAGATGGCAGCCAATACAGCCGCCTTTAAAAATAATAAAACCTACATTATAATCAACTAATTATTATTATAAAGGTATAAATTAAGGTATGGGATAAGTATTTGACCATTTGACATTCTTATCTGGAATTTCTGTTTCTTTAACATGCAAAAAATGTTAAGATGGGGGCCAACGTGGCTTCCTTTTTACCTTCTTTAAACCTATAAATTACGATACATCTGTACTGTATTTAGTTAAAACACCCAAAATGATTATTAAAGTTTAAATTAAAGTATGAGATGTATGTCTTTAAGCATTAATAACTCGTATCTGGTATATTTGTTTTGACAACATACTTAAAATTCAAAATGACGGCCAGTATATTATGAATATATGACAATTTGTAGGTTTTAAAGATCTTAAAAGGAAGCCATATTGGCTTCCATCTTGGTTGGTAAGCTTGTTAACACACTTGGAATGTCAGATGTGAGTTCCTACTGGGTATAGAGCGCAGGCAGAATTATGACTCTATCACAAATACTTGATGAGTTATGGTCACTTGAATGATTTCAGGGCATTTTGGGTTTTAAGGTGGCCATATTGGATTTGATGGTAATGTTGTGATCAAATCACGTCAACAACCGGTCCAAAAGATTCCTCGTGCTTTAAAATATGGATCTAGTGCATAAAATTATGGCCATTTGAATGAATTTGAGAGTGATAGCAGCCATATTGGATTTCTAGAAAATGCCACTTCACGAAATTTTGCACACCCTCCAGAAATTATTAGCTTAGGTCATCATTGACAAAAATCGATCAACAGAAAAAGTCTGTACTCCATCTCCACCCTGTGCCCACAATTCCTCCTGACTACATCTTGCACCTGAGACAACACTCCACCAATCGCAAACTTGCTGGCATCGGTATCCAATATGAACAGACCCTCAGCTCTCGGATAGCCCAAAATCAGTTAAAGCATTAGTTGAAGCATCAGTTAAAGCATCCTTCAACTAATACAGAACGAATCATCGCACTGACTGGTCCACTCGAAAGGCGTTTTCTTCTCAGTTAGCAGGTGTAACGGAGCTGCTATATCTGAAAATCCCTTGAAACGGCGGTAATAGGATGCTAGTCCTAGGAAACTCCGCACCTGGGTTCGCGTCTTCGGAATAGGCCAATCTCGTACAGCTTCTATCTTGGCAGGGTCCGTGTGGATGCCCTCTTCTGACACTACATGTTCCAAAAAGCTGACTTCTTTCTGGAACAAGTGACATTTCGATGGCTTCAATTTCAGCCCTGCACCGCGAAACCTAGCCAGAACCACTTCCAATCTCTCAATTGACTCCTGCACAGTCTTACCGAATACGATCACATCGTCTAAATAGACCAATAACGTTTCCCAACGCAATCCTGGCAACACGCTATCCATCAGTCTTTCAAAAGTGGATGGGGCATTACATAGACCGAAAGGCAGCACGTTCCAGGCATACAGCCCGCTCGTTGTCGAAAAGGCGGACTTGTCTCTAGCGTCAGCATCGAACTCTACCTGCCAATTACCGGATGCCAGATCTAGGGTAGAAAAGTATTTTGCTCCCCCTAGCGCATCTAAAGAGTCATCAATCCGAGGCAACGGGTACGCGTCCTTTTCGGTAACCTCATTAACCACAACCGGCAAGGTAATACAGAAACCACACCCTGCAATATCCATTACAGCCACTCCACACACCTTCACTTGACCCCCACAGGGTTAACATTTGCCTGTAATATCCTCATACTTTGATGGATTTAAACCAAACTTGGGTCACAGATGCAACATGACATCCCCCACTTGTTGATGAGGTCAAAGGTCACATGCCAAGGTCAAAGTTCATGTGAGGTCAAGTTGTATGATAGACTGAAAATGTAAAATTGACCTCATTTGAAAAGAAGTTCAATTGGAACCAAACTTGAATCATAGGTGCAACATGGGATCCCGCATTTGTTGATGAGGTCAAAGGTCACATAGCAAGGTCAAAAGCCATGGGAGGTCAAGTTGTAAGATAGGCTGAAAATGTAAAATTTACCTCATCTCCAAGCACTCTACTACGTGTATCAGTCGCTGGAGTCAAACGAAACTCTATCTCCCTATCTTCGGGGTCGACCCAGATATCATCATCACTGGAACCCTCATCCAAACTTTCCTCTGAATCAAAACTTCGGGGGCTATTAATTCCATCGAACTCTGCTTCTTCAATCGATAGTCGCTCGTACCAGCGACTCCTACACCGTTTCCGCTTCTCTTCCTATCACTATAACTGCCTTGTAGCACCTCTCGCTCCAGCACCTTCTCTTTATCCCTCTCATTTAAACACACGTTCCTGTCCTTATTCCTGTCTCTTTCAGCTCCTTCCGCATAACTTCTCAATCTTACCAATCACTCATCTCCTCGTTCGGCAGTTCCCTCCAATTTAACCGTGTCCTTCTCAACCGTTGTATCATCGCTCCGCCGTACGACTTCTTTCGCTATCTCCATATCCTCTCCTCCACCTCCTCTCCGCCGTACCCCTCCTTCAGCGATCTAACCGCCTCTACTCTCCCTTTGCCAGACACGTACTTCCTCAATAAAATTTGAGATCCCACTTCTGACACCAATTTGTAGCGGACGCCCCTTTGTATTTAAATAGGTTTGGGGCCGCCACCTCCAATATGGATCTAAATTATAGCGCGGGTAAGTTGCGGAGGCCAGAACTCCGCGTTCTCCACTTTTAAGGAAGCACTGTGTGACACAACTTTTAAACTTCAAGCTATACTTTATTAACATCCAGCACTACAACTCAACCTATGTCCTGACACTATCTGCGACAGGTACCTGGTGGTTTGTTGGAGATATCATCTACAATTATCTGCGACATGTACCAGGTGGTTTGTGAAAAAAATAAAAGGAAAACTTTGCGAGTAACATGTTCATTGATATATCTTTCACTTAACTACAGGCCTTACCCTCCCAGTACTACAATGTTTATTCACACATTTTCTTTTCATAACAATTGACAATAAAGACCTCAACATTCAACATGTTTCTCATTTAAACGAGTGAAATTTTGGGCAGCATGGCCCCCCTCTAGGCACTAGCCGGCATTCGTTAATGCATCTCAATGACATGTTACCATGCATTGTATGCATTAACACACATACATTTTATTATCAAAGCATAATTACACAATCTGTTGCACACTAGGCCTAACAAGGCCCGAAAAATTTCTAAGTTTTTAAATTCTGGAAAAAATTGCCAAGGGCTCCCGCGCTACCCGCTGGGGAGCCTGTCGTGATAAGCATGATAATGGATTGGCATTATCATGCATCACTACAATTTGCATAACTCATTTACATACATGGCCATGTTAGGCAATAAAAATTACATAGTTTTACCCTTTGTGAGACATCACACCAACCGAACCGAGAAGTATTTAATTTTGTACTCTCTGTTGCCGTTAGAGTGTGTATATATTAGGGTTAAGTGACCGTCCGTCGCCGTGAGCGGATGTGTATTGAGCAGCTCCGTCACCGTGAGAGTGTGTATGTGATTGCACCCTCCGTCGCCGTGAGAGTGTATGAGTTGGGCGGCCCTCCGTCGCCGTGAGAGCGCAGGTAGGTTGCATTCCCCGTCGCCGTGAGAGTGTGTATGTGATTGCACCCTTACAATTATCTGTGACATGTACCTGGTGGTTTGTGAAAATGACAGGGCGCGCAAAGACCCGCGCTGGCTAAACCCGCATGGGCAGATGCCCGTGTGATTGGTCGGTTCGCTCACACGATCTGCACGGCGCTCATGAATATTCATGACGGCTGGCAAGTTGAAACCCATTCATAATTACGTTATAGTAACTATAGTATCTTCAGTGCTAAATATTCACCACTCATCATACAATTACATAACTAGTATTATTTCTATTACCAAACCTATGAACATCGCATAGCACTCCCAATCCCGCTTCACTAAGAATGCTTTCTTCATACAAAAAATGTGAAATTTGCTAATATCTAAACTTAGTCTGTTTTCTATTGAAATATAAGCATAAAATTATATACAAATCACATTTTATTTTCATTTTAAGTTATTTAACCACCCTTGTAGTGTACCGTGTACGCAAGGATGGCTTTTACGCGTGCGGACAGCTAAGAACGCCAAGTCACAATTTTGGCAGAAATATTAGACTGTCCCCAGTCTCTGCTCTGTCTCTGGGTTTTTGAGTGCACTTGGTTAAGAGATAATGCTAAACTAAAATTTTGAAAACTTTTCAGCTTGCCACCCCCTGGACATGCCGGTGTGAAAGTTATCAAAGTCCGGCAGGTGTCATAGTTCGGGCTCCATAGACGTCAACGGAATAAAGCGTGAAGCTAATGTTGCGTGAAGAGTCAACTGAATCGATTGCCCAATTGTTCACCATTGTTCCCGGAATGTGAGCTCGGAGGACTACATCTTCTGCCACACCTGTCCTAAGGGGGCACAGTACAAAATGGGCTGCCTATTGAAATACGTGCTTTATGCGCTCTCTTGTATCCGTCATATCTTTGCCCCTGCCTTACCTAGAGCAATGAAATTTGCAGGAGAAAATTTTAAAATCATGCTCTTTAAAATATCTTCTTTTGAACCTACATCGACCATGTCAGTTTTTGTGTCGCCTGCCCTAAGGCAGGAAGACACATATGGATCACTTTGTCCACTGTTATTGCTGATGTCTGTTGTTGTTGTTGATGTATGTTGTTGTTGTTGTCTGTTGTCTGTTGTGAAAAAGGGTTAACATTTGCCTGTAATATCCTCATACTTTGATGGATTTAAACCAAACTTGGGTCACAAGTGCAACATGACATCCCCCACTTGTTGATGAGGTCAAAGGTCACATGCCAAGGTCAAAGGTCATGTGAGGTCAAGTTGTATGATAGGCTGAAAATGTAAAATTGACCTCATTTGAAAAGAAGTTCAATTGGAACCAAACTTGAATCATAGGTGCAACATGGGATCCCGCATTTGTTGATGAGGTCAAAGGTCACATACCAAGGTCAAAGGTCATGGGAGGTCAAGTTGTAAGATAGGCTGAAAATGTAAAATTTACCTCATTTGAAAAGTTGAAGTTCATTTAGAACCAAACTTGGTTTATGGAGTTGACATGCAAACTCTCATTTGTTTATGAGGTCTAAGGTCACATATCAAGGTCAAAAGGTCATGTTAGGCCTATCATTCACTAACCGCGACGGTAGGCGACATAAGCGGTCCGAGGACCGATGTATTTTTTTTTGCAAATTAGATTTGAAAATTACACCCTGTTTTTTCTAGCTCCTGAGCCCCGCAGAATCGGAGTTTCACGGCGGTTTACTTATGTCGCCGTATCATACAGCCAAGAAGCTTTCTCATCCATTTTTCGCCGAAGGCGTTCTAAGAAGGAATTGCCACCTAATTCGCGCCTACTTGTCAGTGTTGCCATCTCGTGTTATTACCACTGACCTCTACACATGGATAGCGGGCTGCCGCACAGTTGAATGGTCGCCGAGTGAAACAACAGGAAGTTGGTTTTGACCCATACAATATGGCGGAAACAATCCATACACCTGCTGGTGCACATATTCCACACAGATGTTCTATTGTTGGACAAGATGTATGCATTGTTTCCCGCCATATTGTATGGGTCAAAAACCAACTTCCTGATGTTTCAATCGGCGACTCTGACCCGCTATCCATGTGTAGAGGTCAGTGGTTATTACCTCCTTCAATGTAATGAATACAAATTAATGCCTCCTAATTGGGCGCTATATTACACGGATACAATTAGGCTCCGCCCCTTGGTGCAGATTTTTTGCTTGGACCGATGATACATTTATTCAATAGAAGACTATTCCATTAGTATGGGTAAGGTAAGAACGGAAACTGTTATCTTGTCTGTGCAGAAAAATATGCGTCGCAAGTTACTGAAACTGCGCTTGCGTGTCGCATAACAATTCCATATAAGGATATAGAAAATTCTCCGAAGTTCGACCGAAGATCACGATTTTCCGGAGTTTGTCCATGTTTCAGCTGAAATACGCAGCGATGAATTGGCGAGCGCGAGTGCTCTATGGCTGTGCTCAGTCAACACTGATTCAACTCCACAACGGCATTTCTTCGATCACGGTCACGCATTTAGTACAATGAATGAGATTTTTGAGCGTCGTGCATGTTAAATGATCGATTCTTCGCAGACCTTGAGTATTGATGTTGTCGGAGAGATAATGCCAAAGAGTTTGTGACCGGTAGTGACAATGATGCATGTCATGAACCCGGGCCATGAACATGCGAAATGCCATCCATTCAATGGTCATGATTCTACAACCTACGGAGAATACTGCTGATTTCGTAAAGCAGAAGTGATTTTAACAGAATGTTACTACTCGCAATATCCATTTGTATTTTCACATAAAATGCTTCCATTTTAGTAAACTATTCCAACATGTAACAAATATATTTCCAACATGTACAACCACTCTAATCACCTTTTTATACCGTCCACTGCAATATTAACTGGTCAACATGTAACTAAGTTTTATATATTTTATATACGCTATATTTTACTAATATAATCACTGCAACTAACTACCATTGTTTGTGTCTTTCAGTTATTTCAGTTTCCATTTCAATCTCCATCAACTTCCACACATAAAATGTATATATAGACCATGTCACATCAATGCTTATAAACACAGATTATACCACCCAGTCGGGTGTGGCCATTTTGTGACCCACTGACACACATGACCCTGATGAATTCTACGGAATAAAGTGCACGTTATTCCGTAAAGTCTGCTGAATTCATCAGGGTCATGTGTGTCAATGAGTCACAAAATGGCCACACCCCACCCAGTCCACTGATTAGAAATATTTCAGCGCACCTACTTCACTATTCAAGAGCCCATACAGTCAACCAGGAGGTCACGCCAACATACGTTATTTTCTTGTACACGAGAAGACAATACAATCGCTGTGACCTCAATAGCTGGTCGAAAACGCCCTGGAAAATGTCCCAATTTGAGGTTCAAAATACCTGAATTCATTATTGACTCATGTATTATTGTTGCGGAATGTCAACTACATATCTAAGTTGATCTAATATGACGTGAAAGGGTGCTTGGGGGTTAAAAACAACGAATTAAAAGCGACGAATGTTAAGTTTTGAAAAAGCGTGGTCTCTGAAGTTATAGAAATCCCACCAAATTTTAAAGCATCCCAAATCATTAATTCAATTGTGTGCTACAAAAAAAGTCTGTGTACGTGTTACTCTATCTCTGTTAAGAAAGCGAAGACCACGCAAATGTGTAACCTTACATTTACTAGCATCATGGAATTAAATTCTCATACGCTATAACTTGGGCCTGGTTTCCATCAATTGATGAACTGCATGTGCAGGCTGTGTGCAGGGAATGTGGACAATGGCTAGGTCGTTCGCCTATTGTATTTGTGAAAGCCCATGTAAAATGACTCTGTCCAACAAATTTTTAGAAAGACAAACAAACATCATGCCAGAATGTTGCTGGGCAAGATTTGACCTAACAACTTTGTGCAGAATTAAAATCCGTAACTTATTGCTTAACTTCATTTGTATTCAATTTACCACGCTTTCAGAAGAAAACTTAGGGTCAAAGACCTATATCATAATGTAAACTGGTTAGTTATTGTGAAAGAGGACGGGTATTTTGTTACTCAACCCGAGTCGTGGAGGTGATAACACCTGGCTATAACAATGGCTCCGCATTGTAATATCTTTAGTTAATGGTTTGCCGAAGTCTATACATATCCATTGGTCACTGATATTATGAAAGAGAAATTGATGTGACATTTTATTCATTTTTAAG
>JAMKCH010086641.1:0-18952 GCA_023653785.1 Ophioderma brevispina | reverse complement strand
TGATTAACTGGGTGGGCCATGGCCCACCAAATTCCATGTTAGTTACTTCCCTGCATGTATATTAATCTATACAAAATGATCCGAGACATAATTCAAAGAAGATGTATCTTATACAGTTGCATGACTTACTGGTTTGTGTGTCTATAAACATGTCCATTTTAGCTTCACTCGCCCACCACTCAGTCACCAATCGCTGATGAATAAAATGACTTAAACAATGAAAGCAATGACTGGGAGATGAAAACCTCCCACCACAGCATAGGATAGCACAGTATTTGTGTATAACGTAACCGGGGAAACAAACTTTATTACGAGGGATTTACTTGCATGAAAGAAGCATGCCAGTCCCAAGCTTCAATAGCTGAAATGTGCATTGGAAATGGGTACTGCTTCCATGCAGCTCAGCGATATTGAATTTGACCCCATTGAAAACAGGCACTGATCCACATCAAAAGAAATTCTCTTTTGTAGTTTGCTTAAGTATTTGTACGCAGACAATATATCTGTCTGTTTAAATAATACATATTAACGGAGTTTATTTAAAAACACTGAAGCTGTTTAATTTTGGGTCTGATATCATAAAATGGTTTAGTACATGTATAATGGTGCCAATTCTTCAGTGGTTATAAATGGTAATGTCTCCAAACAATTTCCCATTCTTGGTGGTTGTAGACAAGGTGATCCTTTATCACCGTATATTTTTGTATTGTGTGTAGAAATATTGGGAGCTATGATAAGAAACCACAAGCACATCCGAGGGATTAATATAGATAATATGTCCTTTAAACTTTCTCAGTACGCGGATGACACCATTGTCATACTTGATGGATCAGTGGAATCACTATGAGAGTTTTAGATAAATGTCAGGGCAAAAAAATGTAGTAATTTGGATTGGTTCGAATAGATTATTACAAACACCAATATGTCAACAGTTAAAACTGAAATGGAATTTCAGTGGCGTCTGCCAGATATGTTGGATATTAACTATCAAAAGGCTTTTAAATCCATTTGGTCAAAACGAAATATAACTGTTCTTGGTCGGGTCACAGTTGTGAAATCACTTATTTTAGCAAAGATTAATTACTAGGCTCAAATGTTACCAGATCCTACGAGTGATTACATCAAAAACTTAAATGAGGGAATTTATAAATTCATTTGAAAAAATAAGCCCGACAGAATAAAACGTTCCCAAATATCTCAATCTTATTCAAACGGAGGAGTAAAAATGCCCAACATAGAAATGCACCTAAATGCACTTAAAGTAAGCTGGATCCGTCGTATTTCTTTAGGAAACCCAAAATGGGTTAAGCTTTTCCATAGCGCATCTGAATTGGAAAGAAATGAAATATATTGCTTTGGCACATATCGTTTGGATAAAACGAATACATCAATTAAAAACATTTTTGGTATGATGTTTTTTACTCCTGGTCTTTGTGTTTGTCATCAGAATTAAATCATCAGAATTTTCTAATTTTTGCCGGTTTTCGGACAGAAAATACAAAACCTTGAATATCTAGGGGAAATGAATTTGCAGATGAGATTAGCATTATGTTCATTACTTAGTGCAACTGTTCAGAAGGGGTAAATGTCATTTTGTTGTGTTAAGTCGGAGGAAACCGCTGTGTATTTCGTAATACCTTTTAGGTGTTTGGGAAGTTTATGGTTTGTTAGCTGTACTGGTGCTTTGTTTTAACCTCGTCTTAAACAATCATGGAGAACAACACTTGTCTAGGCAAACCCACTGTCCAATTAAAAAGAACGGTGATTGTGTTTGGTCAACTGACCAAAGGATAATGCCATTGTATACTAATGTGCCAATTACAGCGCTCAAAGACTACTTGGGAAGTTATGCAGAGAAAACCTTGGTTTCCTAAGAAAATACCATTTTTTTTAAAAAAACAAAACCTGGGAGTTTGTGACCGTACAAAATCCTGAGAGTTGCCGAATTTACAGTCTTCACAGACAATAATCCCCTCAGCTACATAGGTTTAAGTCAACCTATCAAGCAGGACCCAGCCGCCCAGGTCGTTGACATAGACAAAGTTCACTCTGGTCCCTAAGGAGGTTACGCAGAGGGTGTTTTGAATCAATCCCATAATGCCTTGCAATGTGCCTATACTGTACTGTACTAAACACATGTCAGTACTTTAATAGGGATAAAAAGGGTTAAAAAAGTTTGAGAACCACAAGGCATTTCATGATCATGCTAAAAATTCCCTAAGTACTAACGCTTTGTGGGCTAAAAAGAGCGTAAGTCAGGGTTTTTGTTTGTTAAGAATATGATTTTTGTGGGATCACATGACCCATTTGAGGCAAATTTCCCAAAAATGGTGCATTGTGGGATTGACTCAATACACCCTCTGGAGGTTACGTGTGGAGTCCCCGGAGGCTCAATTGTGACCATTATTGTTCTTGGTTTACGTCAACGACATGATCGGTGCAAAAATTTTAAATTATTGCTTTATCCTGATTGCTTGGCTCTGATGGTCTCGCATAGGAATGTGTAGGTGATCCAGGAACGGCTTGGTTTTGAGCTCACTGTAGTAAATGATTGGATAATTGATAATAAACATTTTGTAATATCTTGTGTTCTGAGAATAGGAAAAGCACGACTTCAGTGGAAGACTTTCACAGTTTCACCATACGTAATCTTAAGGCTATAGACTTTAAAGTTTTTGCTCGTAATATATCTATGACTCTTTCCCAAATTGACTTTGGTCAAGATGATGTTCTTTGTGTGAATAAGTATGTAACTCTGTTGAGTTCCCTTGACAAATTTGCACCTGCGAAAACACGCCATGTTCTTGTATTACCAAATACACCGTGGTTCAATGCCGAAATTCGCAAACAAAAATGTATAGAGGGAACTTGAACATAAATGGTGTAGGTCAAAACTCAAGGTTGACCGTCAAGCTTACTGTGAGCAAAGGCCAAATGGTTAAAAGTACGATTGAGAAGACTAAAACCGCCTATTATTTTGATTGTGTTGCTCAGTGCCATGGTGATCAGAAAGGTCTTTTTCGCGTTGTCAACAATCTTTTTGCACAAGAGTAAGGATCCTGTTCTTCCCAGTTGCACTTCTGACCAAAACACTTGCCAATAGGTTTTCACAATTTTTGTAGGTAGGATTGAGAGTATACGAAGTGGCTTTAATAAGAATATTTGTTTCACCATCTTATGACATACAACAAAAGTCAGTTTGTGTTCCTTATCTTACTGTTTTTGAACCAGCCACTGATGACGAGGTGTTAAAAATTCTAATGAGTGCACCTACCAAATCATACCAACATGGGTTCAAGATTATCATCCTCCTCGTGGTGAACCCCGGTAACTGATATTTTCAGGTGAATGATAATCAACTGAGGCTACGCTAACATCTGTTGTCTTTTTTAATTCACTGTATGTCTTTTTAATTCACTGTTGTCTTTTTTATTTCACTGTATTTTAATCATGCCCCGTCAGAGGACACTTTCTGATGCCAGTCTGGCACACGTACCCTTATTAGGGCAGGCATCACCAGATGTCAAGTCAGATGGCATCTCAGTGCTCCAACTAAATGTGGAAGGTCTTACTAGGACAAAGATAAACATCATCGAACACCTCACACATACGCATAAAGTCACTGCGATTCTCCTCCAAGAGATACACGCTACCGACAGTTCCATTCTGAACATCTGCGGCTACACCCTAGCTGCACACACCAAGAGCGCTACCCACGGGATTGCCACCTTTGCTAGTAACTCAGCCCAATGGAAACAAATTGCAACCTCACCTGCACACACAGAAAACACGATGTAAAAATATATATGTAAACCGGTGTGGCAGGAGATATGGTCCTCCGGGCTCACAGTCCGGGAACAATGGTGAACAATAGGGCAATCGATTCAGTTGACTCTTCATGCAACGTTAGTTTCACGCTTTATTCCGTTGTCGTCTATGGAGCCCGGACTATGATACCTGCCGGACTATGATTACTTTCACACCGGCATTATGTAGAAAATTACATCATTTATGCAAAAGCTGGTAAATATACCGGTACATAACATTATGTGAAAGTTATAACTACATATTTGATATGCATTATATTATTTTACTTATTTTATGTAAAATTTACACATCGTTTTGTAAAAAGAAAACAAAAAGACATACAATAATGTAAACAAACTCATTTACATATGTGGTTTGTAAACCATTATGTAAATGCGCGGTAAAAGTTAGCGAAGTTTACATAAAATTATGTGAAGTCATGTCACGACACGAGCGAGCTCGGCACAATTGAAAATGGAGGATCTTGGAGAGTGGCGTAGCCTCATGGAGTCGTGTAGCTCGTTCCGTAGCGTTGCACGTCGTCCGTACCTACCTCCTAACAACGAGAGGAGAGTAGGGGCTATCGTAGCGGAAAAAGCCAGAGCAACCTCGGGCTAGGAGTCGTGGGGATTGGGGACTTATATTAACGTATTGTTCTATCTGTATCGATGCGTTTGTGTACAATATAATCATGCTTTTAGACCAGGGAATATGAGCTGCTTATAATTCTCAGGATGATGGGTCATGACGAAAAGTAAGCTTTATCTCAGTCAAGTTGAACACACAGGGTCAGTACGTGTATACATAAAGTACGTGCGATTATAGTAAGCCCGTTTTGCATATGAAGTTTGGGCTCATACGATACCAACAGTGTTTACCACTGTAGTATTATACAGCCTAACAGGCATACAGCTGTCATTTGTAATAACTCGCCTCTCACCCCCGGGGAAGGTGCCCAAATTGTCAGCCAAATTGAGCTGAATAAACTTGAATTCTTGTCATATACTGAAGTGTCTGTGTGACTATTTTGTGTGAATTATTTTCCCTAATTTATATTATGTAAACATTTTACATAATTGTGTTCACATGTTTACATAATTTACATGTAAGCATTTTACATAATTGTGTTCAAATATTTACATAATTTACATGTAAAAGATTACATAATTGAGTTCAAATATTTACATAAATAACAAGTGGAAGATTACATAATTCTGACAAGAATTATTACATAAATTATGGTGTTTTAAGTTTTACATAATGATTTGGTAAATGTTTACACAACTGATAATACATATATTTTATGTGCACTTTTACATAATTAATGTGTACATTTTTACATTTACAAGTTTTACATAATTGTTACATAAAAATTATGGTGTTCTGTTTTTACATAGTAAACATGCGAATTTTTACACAGGCTGTGTAATTATTTCTCTGTGTGTAACATTGTGTCTCCGTGACTTTGTGTTTTCGTTTGTATGACTTTGTGTTTCTATAACAGTGTGTCCTTTGAGTTTTTGTTTCTATTGTATTGTGTCTCTATTATTATACAAACATAACGATATGGTGCTTTAACACAGTGCATCAGCAAAACACAGTTTTAGTGCTTGGGTACCCTTTGGAACCAACACTTTTGCAACAAGACGTACATTGGTGCGAGTCTGTACCAGTGTACCATGTACCAATCTGCATCGCGCAAGTTAGATGGGACTGCCAGGCAAGCCCGCACTCCACTGGATAGCTATCAGTGAATTGGCCTGCTGTATTTTTTTAATCTGAGCCACTCATTTATTTATTCAAAGAGTAGAGTTTTTGTGTCGCCAGTACAAGTACAGGGAAACACATACTATTCCAAATTCTGTGTGTGTGTGCGCGCGTTCAAGTTTTTGTTAACCTTTTTCAAATGCCACCAAAATCATGTCATAGGTGCACAATGGAGACTTGCATGTCATGGTAATGTTAGAGGTCACATATCATGGTCAAAGGTCATTAGAGGTCAACTTGTGCAGAGAGTTAAGGAAAGGTGGATCGGGAAAGCAGGAGACACGAGTGGTTCGAGAACCGACTTTTTATAACTCTGTAGAAATGTCATTCAATGTTGTCATTTTCATAAGCCTCTCTCTGTTCATGGTTATGAGGCAATTTTTCTTTATAGAGCGAGGTATAAATATCTTGAAATAACACAAGACCTGAACCGTGATTCTTTTGTTTTGTATTTCTACAGTTATTTACCACTGCAGTTTTGAGCTGAACGAGAATTGCCGATTTCTTCAAGACACTCGGGACGAACTCGATTGGCACTTGGAGCGGGACCCGAGTCCATCCAGAACAAGTAATGGTGAGGGACAAGCCATAGGTCCAGCACAACTCAAACAAAAGCCTCCTTCGGGGAAACATAACTTTGATATGTCCTTTGGTAGGTCATAGGTCAAAAGCGCCGACAAATTTGCATATGGGAATTATGTACGCAGCTACCCAAATCACAGCTCAAGCGTTTGTTCTCACACATGTTTGGCGGCGGCAGGTAATTATTGAATTGACAAGCACTTTTTAACCTGGCTGTTTCTGCACATACTTATTGTGACGTTTTAGTAGGTTTTGGACAAAGGGCGCTGTTTCAAAATTTCCAATAAATCAAGAAGGCCTAGCCAACTTGGCCAAGAAATACGAATTTTTATGTCGCCATTGGTTTACACGCATTTATTTAAAAAAAAAAGTAATTCCAAATGTGTAATTATGATATCAAGCAATATTTTTTCGTTCTAAAAATGTTGGTGTCCGGGTTGGTGTTGCATGGAGGACCAAATCTGAGACTATGTATTGCTGTAGATATTTTTGTTCAATGGAAGCTTTTTCCACATTGAATGAAGTTGGACTCCGCCGTCTGCTATATACAGTTTAACTCCCAGTGATCTAGGCGAATTATAAAAATCTAACAGCCCTATAAGAATAAAATGTATAAAGAATCTAAAGGTCCCTTTATTAGTAAAGAACGTTTATGAAAGAGTCATTTTCTGGCATTTTGTTAATTTGCTACGTTTCATGCGCACCTTTTGTTACAAGAGCTAACACACAAAATGCATGGCTTATTTAAACACTAACATCAAGTATTTGAAGTAGAGAAGATTCCTTATTTATTGATTTGCTTTTCGTTATCTTCAAAATACCTGGAAACACTGTAGGTAGAATGGTTGTACTTATCTTGACTTTTAATCTCTAGATCTTTCGAAATTGCAATAAAAGAACTGCTTGTTCCATTTCAAATATGCACTCTTTAGTGGGAAAAAAATCTAAAGTTGTGAAACATTTAAATGACATTCAAATATTTAAAATATTTTGGTCTCAAATTAAGAACATTTCTGTGATAAAATAGGAAACATTGGTTACTATGAATTAGGAAGAAATCTCTCAAAAACAGGCAGATGGGAACTGTACTAAATGTGGTTTGTTTACACTCCAGTGCGAATATCGAATGCAAATAGGATCTGACGACACTTGTATTATTTGTATCGTTTCACTTAACCTTATCCATGACAGAAATAATGAAAATTAATCATTTAAAATCAGGAAACAACTTGTGTAACATTGAGCTTAAAGGGGCGTTTCAACATCTACAACAAGTTGCGATTTTTGTATCATTTTCTCCATCAGCCTTAGGATTTTATATGCGCCTAATATGACGTGCAAGAGTTCCACTTGTACCCCTTTTCGAAGTTCTACATGTAACAATTATTTTTTTATTCTTGGTCTTAGGGTATGATTTGTTAGTGTAAGGCCATAGATAAAAAAAAATCGTTTCCTTTACAATTTAAAAGGGGGGGGGGGTACATATGGAACTCTTTCCAAATTCGCCATTTTGTATATTCTCCGTAAACGGGCAGAAACAACAGCATAGTGGCCTATTGCTTATGGGGCACTGTATTACTCATAACCATAACACCAAAACAAGATCAGAATCAACTGAAATTTTAGGAATAAACTTTTCACAAGTTTTACCAATCAATCAATAATCAATGAAAACACCTTCTCTAAACAAAAGTTAAGTTGATAGAATCACAAAATGCACCTTTTAACTTAGTATCAAGATGAGACAAATGATTGGGCTTTTATAACATTTCAAAATTTGATACCAAGGAATCGCTTACTATATATAAAAATCACCAAAATCAACATTGTGTCTTCCTATAATGTGAACTTGAGCCAGACTGGAGCTAGTTTTATTATTTAGTCATACCCGATAGGAAGATTTCCTTTTATCAGTCCTAATAGCATTGTATAATAAAAAATTACTGAGCTGTGTCCGCAATAGGACCCACAAGTGGTTCACATCCATACATTGTGTCCTTCACAATGCAATAATGTCGTGTGGCGATGTTATATTCATTTCCATGCTCATGTATGGTTTTAAAACCTCAATGCTCCATTTTTTTCAAATATGAAACATCGAATCGCTTTATATCTGTTACTGAAAAGTTTAATATTCGATATTGCTGGAAATACAGGTGATCCTACCCATAGGGGCACATGTGGTGCAGTGGATCAGCGCTCGCCTCATAAACATAAGGTTGTGGGTTTGAGCCCTGCTGTCGCCAATGTGTTGTGCACTTGGGCAAGGCACTTTACCTCGCTTGCCTCTCTCCACCCAGGTTTATAAATGGGTACCAGCATATACTGGGAATGCAAAACAGACTCGCTGTGCGGGAGGAGTGGCGAACCCCCCACAGCAACATTATATGAGGGAGTCTGGCCCAAACGCCAATAATAGAGAGATGGGCACTCCGCCTGCGGGCGCACCATTTGCATTTTTCCCCATTTTTGGTGTCCGTTTAGCGAGCACAATTCAAAACCATGACGAAACTAGTGATTTGTTATTTCCATTATTGATTTTGACGAACTCGAGGGGTATATCAGATGATAGGTAGCAGTAATAAATCTCACGTAGTACCCATTTGCACGTAACTTGGTCTCGTAAGCCTCATTTAACGACGTTTTGGCATGGGTTTCTTTCAGTAAAATGTCAACAATTTCATTCGATGCGCGTTCGATGTAGAGCTGTCGTAGGCCCCTTTTAATTTCAAAGGAAAGAGTTTAATGTTCCAAAGCATGATGAATTATATTTTAATGATCATGATGACATAAACGACGTAATGATTACCAGGTGCTAATTATTAGTTAGGATGTCCCGGGGTTTACCCCCTTCCCGCCCATGTTTAGCCTAACGCAGACAGGGTCAATCCTCACACGAAAGGGATCATCATACTGGACAGACTAGAAAGTCTGCACTATTATTTCTACGGGGCTCAGGCAGTGAAGAATTTACTGTGCCCATGGCAACCAACCGTATGTATTCAAAATAGTTTTGCATTTTAATTTTTGGCTTCACTGCAATGTTGCTGATTCACCACGGTGCCCCGAGCACATCTCCGGTCGTATGTCCTGTGATTTGGGTTCAGATGCTTTTTTTTCAGTGTGGGCCAGGCTCCACGGCTATGTGATGGCGCCATTATTATTCCTCAAAGGAGATAATTTGTAAACAAGAGTGTCAATGGTGCTGTAAGAGTGTTTGCATAATGAAGATGCTAACAAGCACTGTATTTGAAATGAGATGACTTCTGGAATTTTGTATAGGAGTCTATACCCAAGGCCTAATGGAAATTTAATGTCCGTTTCAAAATTGCAGTGCCAAAATGTAACCAAATTAGTATTGTCGCCCATATCACATACTGTCTTATCTGACATTTTTTAGATATTTGGTCTGTCAATGTGTATTGTTGAGTACTACAAATACATCAAACTACAAAAGTGGGTATGCTCTAATTAATGAGATGTTAATTAGGCCTATGTGTCTTATTATGATTATGTAAACTTTCGCATTTCACATACAGATCTAGTTGACTAAGATAAGGCTAAATTGGTATACGGAATTTCACATACTGTCTTATCTGCGTCGTATCTACAGTGCGAGCGTTTTCCTCACATAAAACGTGTTTCACATACTGTCCTATCTGCGTCGTATGAACAGTGCAACCGTTCTCCTGCACATGAAACGAGTTTCACATACTGTCTTATATTCATCGTATCTACAGTGCGCGCTTTCTCCTCACATTAAACGTGTTTCACATACTGTCTTATCTGCGTCTTATTCGCAAAAATCGGGTGCAGAAATCAAAATGGCGAATTTTACATAGATATCTATGACTTTGGAGATATATTTAGAGTATAAAACATAATTTAATCTTATAAAAATCAAATTTAAAACAAAATTGAAAGCCTCTTCTAAGCGTTATTTTTATATAAAAGAAATATACACGTACTAAGTATTGTACATGAAAGAAATGTCTCCCGAAAGATTTTCAATCGCTATTTCATCGGAAACGGTGCTTCGTCAGATAATTAAGATAGTATGTAATGTGGGCGACGGTATGATAATAAAAAGACATAATGGTATTGAGGAAGTATGTGAACAGGAATGACAATTTAAATTCTTATTCCACACCCTACAACACTCACTCTTTAAGCATCGTTGTATTCTGTTGTATTCAACTTTTTCATTTCTGTAAAAACTATATTGATCCTCATGACCTAAAATGACCACTCTACAACCGTTTGGTCTTTACACCCTCATACGGCACATTTTACAACTATATTACGAGGGATTCTGTGGAAGATGTACTTTAAGCAGCTATTATAATTTCAATGAACCCTCGAGGTGACCTCCATGACTGATATGAACCCATATAATCCACTACACAAGGGTCAATCTGTTCAACTTTGGTGAATACCGTTTTTTTTTTCTGAGAGAGTAGTGTATTGGCACTTTTTTGCAAAAATCATCCCTAGATGTCCTTAAACGTAATATCAACATTCCCACTAATCAGAAATTGTACAAGCATTTCAAAATATTAATAAATAATATTAAATAATAATATTAGCATACATAAACCAAAGGTTTAACCTTAAAATTAACAGTTCCCCTGTTCTTGATATACTTGATATCATTGATCTAAGAGACATAAAAAGTAAAAAAAAAAGGGAAAATCGAAAAGAATGATAAACAATATTAACTGAATTGCAAAATATTGATTTTCTCGATTTCACCAACATACCTCAATTCAGAAATTTAATTTAAAACTGATGGAATATTTTCATGTCAGGGGTAATTGTAAACTGCGAAAATATCTTCCAGATGTGACCTAAAAAAGCCATTAAATCACCCTGACACTTTGATAGCCATAAGTTAAACTTCTAAAAAGACCCGTAGCCTATGCAGACACACTAGCACACAAACTGAGTGCTTCCTTGTAGGACTTAAATCAGGGCACCAACAAGTGACACCACACACCTGTACAACATATAGCACAGGTTGTAAACACCGTTATGACTAAACATGACTAACAAAGCTACTGTTAATATTCCTTGTTTGTGTATTGTTTCAGCGGCCTATACACTTTAAGCCTGTTTTGAGCATGTCAGCTAAAAGCATTAAAATGCTAATGATGGTTAAGCCATCGCTTGAACTCGGGCCAATGCGAAGGCCAATGCATGCTATCGGCTACTGATTGTTTATCGTATTAATTTTACGAGTTATGAAGTTTGGTTTACACAGATCACAAACATGAACTCCGCCTAATTAGTATTGAACAATACCTCTAGATATGGCTTTATGTTTTCATCTATGAAAAATGGTCAATGCATGTTGTTTTCAGTAAGGAATGGGGTTTATGTAATTAGTCTTTTAAAAAAATATGAAAAAAACATACATTACCGCATTAGGATTCAGGATGGAAATCCATCATAATTAGCACAAATAGGCTACACTTAATCTTGGTCTGACTCTTGAGATATCTAAAAAATTATGGTAGATGTCTTAAAATATAGCCCTGTTTACTTTTGAAAACTATTATTTTGTCGTAATTGCTTGTGGTTCGAACCGTTTGCCCAAACAGCCATGCTTTTATTTAAAAATTCCATGATATTAACAAATTCGTTTACGTTTACAGTCAGCAAGGTTAAAGCGACAGTTGAAACATATAAACAAGTATGTAAAATGTATTAAACTTCAGATTGCTTATTTGCTTCGTCGATTTCTTATTAATGGAAAGCACACAAGTATTTCTTAAAAATATCAAATCGCAGCTCGCTATGTTAAGAGTGCCACGTCTTTTTATCAAAGTTGCTGCCATAAGTAGACGATGAACGTTGGAAACCGTAAGCAAAAAGATTGTTTGCCTTAAATGGTTATATGGCTTTGTGTATTCATTTAGTTATAGAACATGCTAAAAAAGCTAACTAAAACATAAAATGCCGCTTTAGAACGCTGGGCTTAAAAGCCTTTAAACTGCGTTTTATTTTTTTGTTTTCATAGTTATTTCATTTGTAAATAGACCCAGCTATTCGTTCACTTGAAGTTAGTGCTATGTCTTCGAAGGATGAAAACTTACTGTAAACACTTTACCTGCGTTTGAATAAATTTGCCCTCATTTCAGGTCGCTTTGCACACTTGACTCCGAAGAATTCGCCAGACAAAGCCGATGGCGGGACAGCTCGTATCGCCACACCATACATTGAAGCACCAGATGAATACGTAGATCTGTCGTTCCTGTATCACATCTTCAACGCCAATCCAGAACTATTGGAAGGGATATTGAATGTCTTCGCCTGCAGGAAGGAATTAATATGGACTAGTTCAGCCAGTTGGGGAAATCACTGGTTCAAAGCCAACATCAGGATCACTTGCAATGAAGGATTTCGAGTAAGTGTTTTAAAGGTGACTTAAAAACCAACTGCCACATGCTACCCGGTTACGACCGGTGTGAAAGCAACTATAGTCCGGCGGGAGCCATAGTCCGGGCTCCATAGACGATAACGGAATAAAGCGTGAAACTAATGTTGCGTAAAGAGTCAACTAAATTGAGTGCCCTATTCCTTACCGTTATAGCCGGACTGTGAATACGCCGGACTATAATTACTTCTACACCGGTTCTTCTGGTCAGAAGCGCTTTCTATTCTAAACAAAGAAATAAGATTCAACCACTATGAACGGTCGGTCAGCTTGCGGCTGAGGTTTGAGACCGCCCCAAATACTGTATTGAAAAGTATACCAAAAGTATCTTAAAAACGTTCAGGAAAGTAATGAAAAAAGATTGAAACTCTTGTTGTAAAATATATTCAGGTTTCGTGGTGTGAATGCAAGAAGGTCGTAAGAGCAATAGCTGCCATGTGATATATCTGATAGAGCCACTGACCAACGACTTTGCATAAGCGAATGTTTAATGGGAATTTGTGACACATGGCAGCCATTGTACTGCATTCACATCACGTTTTATTTCAGATGGACATTTAAGATCAAACTTTCTTAATGACAAGGTTATAAACATTGTGTATAATCAGCTTTACTGTCAAGGGCAAGCGTGAAAATGCTCATCCTATACAATATGTTTTAAGACTCTACTATACACTGCTTTATAAACTTTATCTAAATCGTATTAAAACTAGTCTTGAGCTTTAAAAGGATTCATATAGTTATCATATATCAATATTAAATTCCTCATGCAATAGAAGTACGCATACATTATTTTATATCACAATATTATTTTTCTCTTTCCTTTTCCCTATCTCACCAAATCTTCATGTCACTATCTGCTTCTCTCTCTTTCTCCTTCTTACAAAAAGATCATATTTGAAGGTGTTATCGGTGGATTACACATAGACATTGCAATCGATGATGTTTCTGTAACTGGACCCCACAGACCAAGTAGGTACAAGTAAACATCTAGGTATTTATTTTCCCCTGGCTTTAAAACGAAGGGTGGGGTTATTGTGCTAGCACATTCCTTCAGTGTGTATTAGGTTAGGTTTTACGGCAAAGGTTCTCATATGAAATCCCTTAACTTCAACCACTAACCGAACTCGATGATGATAATCTTGGGGCCGGGGTGGGTTGATTCAGGTCAGGGGTCATCTAGGGGTAAAATGAGGCCATTCCGTTTGCTAACCGGAGTATATATATGTATCTGTGCATTTGGTTGAATGTTATGTAATAAAACTATTACTTTAATTGTGAAGTGCTCTCATAAGTCAGGTCAGAGTTCAGTATCAACCAAATTTTCGTGACATTTGTCTTTGGATAGGAATATCCGTGATGAGATAACAGATTTCAGGTCACATGTCATTGGAGGTCAATTAAAATGAGCAATTCTGGTTAGGAAAACTTAGAAGTGCTCATCTCATATTACAAATCAGACTTGAGTATCAACCAAGCTTTGTTACAATAAATCCTGAGTAGATAACCTGAAATGAGGTAACACATTTCAGGTTAAAAATCATCTAGTGTCAAATAAGGTCATTGTCAATTTTGATTAGTTAAACTGTTAAGTGCTCTCACAAGATTGTATCAACTTTGGGGAGGGGACTTGAGCCAAGTCAAATCATTCAGGTGAGAGGCCATCCAGGAGTCATTTTAGGTCATTGCCGAAGGGTCGTCCTCAAACATAGTGAATTGCAATAATCTTTGGGAAGGGGCCTGAGATAAGTTGATACACTTTAGGTCAAAGGTCATCTACATAACATAAACTACATAATTCTATGTTTATTATGTCTCCCAGTTTACACCAAACCCCTGGCGGGGATTTTGCAAGATTTATTTGCTACATTTATTTAAAAACGATTGGATTTTTTTAAACAAACGTCAACGTTTTCACATCAGATCTTCAGATCGAACACGATTTTACTGCCAACGTAAATACTTGGAACCCAATTTGACAATTGTAGTCACGGCTTCTCATCCTAGAGCCCACTTCTAAAATAGGAGAATTTTACAAAAGGATTGGATATAGATTCTAAATTTATTGATTTCAAATGTTCAAGAACGCCGCACATCCTTCAGGAGGTTCCGTTTCTGGGGTTGTGATCGTTTAGAACTGCCACTGACTTGTCTAGAGTTCTCACGAAATGCTGTTAACTGTTCAGTGTAATTTTAGAGACTGTCAATAAATACAAGTAAAGCATCTCTCTTCTACTCATATCAAAATCGACTTAAAAGCAATAAAAATGTAAAACTATTATAATGCAAATGTAGGATTTCATCGTTACGAATAATAATGACCTTTTATTTCAAGAAACTACAATGTTACTGACAACTGAAGATATGGCAACGTGGGACGGTGATGGATCTTCCACGACACCACCTGTTAATGGCAGCAAACCATCTCTTCATCCACCAATGGTAACCCCAGGCGGGAATGGCACGAAAATTGATACCGACCAGAAGATTGATCCAGGAACAGCAGGTACGGCTTAACAAAATATTACGATTATCACTGTTAGAAAGCCCTAAGGTAGGTTGAGTTAAGTTTGAAAACAAATTGTGCCCCCTTTCGACCACATAACCCAATACACGAATCCGACGGCGACTATGATCGCCCCTACGCCGTGGGCGGCACACTCACCATCCGCCATGACTGGGGGGCATCTTTTGCATTTCTCGTTATACACCGCGTTTACGTTGTACGTGTTACCACAAAGCGATAATTTTGATCAGTTCTGACGGCAAAAATCAACACCATTTCACTGTTATCCATTTGTATATCATCATGGGCGGCTCAGGAAAAAAGATTTCCTGAGGAGGGCGCCCTCAATTTCCAAAAAAATCGTGTTTTTTGCATGTACATAATGCTTGTCCATATACTAATCACTGTGTGAAATTGCTAAGCTTAAATCGAATTCCTTCATATAGAAAATCACAACTTTGTTAAAAAATTCCGGATCCGGAATTTTTGTTATACACAGTATCCTATGGGACGTAATACTACACATACATGTTTACTGCATCAAAACGAAAAATCCGATTCATCTAAAATTTCGGAATTGTGCATTTTAGGTTACTATCTTTAGTTCTAGTTGACTATTTTTCATTATTACACAAAAAAAATAATATTTCGAAATCTCTGAGTCAGACTTTAAGTGTAGGATTATACTCTTATCAAAGCATTATTAACCCTCAGAGTAAATAAGGGGGGGGGCATGTGGACCCAACATTTGTTTTTCGTGCGCCATTTTTTAACGGTAAATTATTTTTGCAAACAATTTTATGTAATTGCCTAAATATCAGTTGCACATATTTTGGTTGGAAAAAAATCAAATCGACCATGGCGTTATTATGCTAATTAGCATAATTAAGCATTTTGGGTGCTATTCAAAATTCGTTTTGCGCCTTAAATCGTACTCGAGTAACTTTTTCAATTTTTATTTCAGCAATGTAAATGTACTTATGTTCTCCTATTATGCGCCAAATTTTATGCAAAAAGTCCTTTGGGAAAGCGGTTTCTCATTTTTTGGCGGAAGAATTGGGTGCGCACGCAAAAATCGGTTTTTGCACCGCCATTTTGAACCGGTGCAGCTGATTTTCATTTTTTCCTGTTGTTTGGTCGTGTTGATGAAGTTATGCACCGTACTCCAAAGAGTGGTCTACTTTCATGCCCATTAACATTGTGAAGTGCAACTGGGTTTTTTTTATCACATCTTTGTCTTACTCTCACAACAGCTATAACAATCCCAAAGTGACAGATTTTTACCACAACCAGCATTTGACATGAATAATTAAAAAAAATATTGATTAAATATAGCCCGGTTTCTTGAAAAAGTGCATTTATCACACGTTATCAACCGGCATAGTAGTGTTATAAATGAGAATCCTATTATAGAAGTTTGGGGAAGAAGGTTTGAAGATGTTTTCCTATAGTTTGAAGGGTGCTGAATCAGAATGTTTGGGTCTAACCTCTGAGAAATGTGGGGAATATTGTAAATAAGTGGGTAAATTTAGTACAGGGGTAAAGGACATCGCCGGATAAGGAATGGAGGACGCCCTCTGTAGTTTTCATGAGAGCAGATGAACTTGAAATGTTTCATGTCCAAAGTTTAACTTTTGCCGGTTTTCAAAACATCCCACTTTACACAAATTCCCTAAAAGACGGTTTTATGTAAAATTATAATACAGGCTTCAATGGATAATTGAAATGTCCAAATATGGACCCTTCCCCCCCCCCAAGAACCACGATGCCGCTTTGCAAGGATGTGCGTTATATTATTTAGCAACATATATGAGCGGCATTCTGGTTCTTGGGGGGGGGGAAAGACCTCATTTTTGCATTTTTGTTTTCTGGGGGGCCTGAACACTAAATGGAATTGCCATAAACAACAACAACCTATTACATACATACCATACCACATCACTATGTGGTAAGGCATGCTAATCTATCAAGGGCTCAGTTCAGAAGCCTTGGGTGGGTACATGTTAACAACAGCTGACCATGCATATCCTGGGTATCATAAATCATACTAAAATACAAGGTGATGTATTTGTTCAATACAATGGTGAATGAAAGCTATTGAACTGTGCCATGGGAATTGTGATTTTATTAGCTCATAGTGCTAGCTAGCTTGCTCATGATATATGGGCCATTGTGTTGTATTCCAGAGTCTGCTTTGTGTGAAGACAGTTATATAATCCAAATCTCAGTAGCAAAAGCTAATGGTATTTGGGTATTGTTATTAAGGGCTGCCTCGTGTAGCCTCTTTGTAGCTTATAAAAGACAAAAGGCATGTATCGACGTCACTTACAATCTCCATAACAAAGGGCAGCTATGCAACATCTTCCTGTTTCTTCATTTAAGTAATAAATGGTCATTGGAATGGAGGAATACTCTAAGCTTTGCTTTTTCCAGAGAGCATGCCCCTGAAGTTTCGCAGACTTTTCTCATTTTTTCTTGATACAAGTGTATTTTGGGGATAAAAACACATTGCGTACATGTTAAAGTAGTTGTAAAACACCAACTCAAACTTGATGGTGAAATATAACTATTATGATTATAGAGGGCCTTCTTCTCTCCTTATCCGGAGATGTCCTTTTTTTCAAACCTTCTTCACCAAACTTCGAGAATAGGATTCCATGTATAACCCTACCAACACATCCTGTGAGGTGAGATTAAATATCAGTAGTCATTTACGAATCATTGTCATAATCAAGCCATTAATAACATCCTTTTTTCAAACCTTCTCTTTTCAGTGAGTCTGGTGACCGTTTCGGTGGTTCTTTTTGTCACCACTGTTGTTATGTTACTTGTTTCTTTGGTGATCCACGCACGAGTATGTGCTAGAAGGTGTGTATACTTGTTATTTTCTCCAGGTTAGGAAACAAAGGATTTCCTTCATGTCCAATCAATCATTACCGAACGCATGTTCCCTCCGTACTTTTCCAATTTTCTTTGAATTTTCACCTATAACCACTGCTTCCGCTTGTAAATGGCACTCATGTAATGCAAGATGTTACGGGTGGATTCGAGACACAATCACTGGTACACTGGAGAGAACTATGGTTGGAGCAGGTTCCCTCTTCTTATTAACAATAAAACCCCAGAGGGTGTGTGAAGAACGAGGTTGATATGCACTTCCGCGGACTTGGGTTGTATATTCAGCATTCAAAGTATATCGATGGGTCTGCTCTTTCCAAATAAAATACCAGTGGGTCGCCTTTTACTTTAAATGACTATCCTTTCTCATTCATACGTTCACCATTGTATTTTCTTTTGGCCACTATCGTTATCTTTTAAAAAAGGGACTACTACTGTCCAGTTACCTAAAGATGATGGTCTGATCAACGACCTTCGAACAAACGAAATAAAATAGAACTTAGAATCACTAATGACATGAGAAAATTACTTTTTAAAACACATTGAAAAAAGACATGTGTGATCACCTAAATTAAGCTTTTCCTTCATATAGGGATTCACTAGAATGAGAATATCCTAGATTTAATTAGATACGAAGATTTATTAGTAGTTAACCCTAACCCTAGCATATTTAAAGGTCCCAGGAAATGAGATGATAAACCTACTCCAAATCTTTATGGGGCATTCCATTCCAATAAACAGGGCCAGAATAAAAGAATACACTACCAGTGATATCATTAGTGCAACTATTGATTTTCAGTCAGTGTCATGAGTAGATTCACACCAGTCACCTGGAATTTTCTATTATTCTCTGAAATATCAATGATACCACAAATGATGTCATCACCAACCCAAATATTGAATGCTTTCTGGTCCCTCGTTGTAGATTTGACACAAACCACATCAATTCTATTTGC